>JAODXP020008445.1:52500-117958 GCA_027497455.2 Sardinella longiceps | reverse complement strand
CTCCTGAAATAATTCGTCTATCGCTGAATATCAGATGAACGCGCGTAGCGCTACATCTGACGTGAGTGAGGTAAAATGCCCTCCCCTCCGCAGTATAATCGCGTCAGGTTAAAGAACCCCCAGACCATGAATACGGATGAACAGCAGTATAATGGTCGGGCTATGTCAGGCTAGTTATCCTTACCTGTACACAAGAAAAAAAGCTACAGCACTGATGCAAATGATTGCCAATAATGTTCCTAGAATGATTGTGTTTGTGTTGTCAGATCTGTTGTCCTCATCTATGATATCAAACTGTGCATATTTAAAGACCTCCTGCATGCTCTTTAACACTCCCTTCTTGTCATCCCGCAGTTTCCTACAAGAACACACACACACACACACACACACACACATTTCATTGGGCAGCTGCAACATTAAAGTATAAGTCCGGAGTAAGTTTAAGCATAACCCTGCTGCACGAGTTTTCTAACAGCAATATATTTCGCATGAAATGAAAGAATTTCGAACAGCATGGACCTAACGCAAGCGCGAAACACTTTACAGTGTGTCAATGTAACCTCAGATCCTACTTTCGGTTTCCAACAGTCAGGTCCCATTGATTCAGTGTAAAAGTTCGGTCTATGCTGTACCAAATTATTTTGTTCCACTCGCTAACTAGCGCCTTTAGCAAGCTCTTTCAACAGGGCTATGCTTGAATTCACTCCGGTATTTTCCTTTAATGAAATCCACATGCTTCATACTGCATGTGCAGGGCCGTCGCAACAAGGCAGGCAAACCAGGCAATTGCTTGGGGCCCCAGGCTGAAAGGCCCCCCCCCCCAAGATTGACTGTTTAATCATTTTAGTAGTTAAGTTGGTGGTGTTTTTCAACAAAAAATGACTTTAAACTGGAGTTAGACAACTCTACAATACAAATAATTATATTGATGATGTTTGAAAATTATAACAATGTGGTTCGTGTAAGTATTTACGGGGAGTGAAGGGCCCCCATGTCCTGTTTGCTTGGGGCCCCCAAGTACCTTGAAACGGCCCTGTGCATGTGTACCAGTAGGTGTCAGTGTACCAACATAATTACTTTACTTTTGAACAGTTTCCTTCGGTATGAACTTATTCATCATATCTCTGGCAACAAAGCTGATGTTTGTCCTGATGAGATTGGCCTGTTGTGGGAGTGGTAAGTGAAATGTGTCTTCATTTTCAAAGTATATATTATCCTCGGTCAGTATCTCACGACAGTGGCTTATATCGACGATGTGCACAGACCAGCTGAGGGCCTCTGTTAGAGCTCTGAGAGAGAGAGAGAGAGAGAGAGAGAGAGAGAGAGAGAGATAAAAAGAGAGATGTACTGTATACTGTATCTTTTGTCCAAAGTGTGTTTAGTTCAGACACAACATAATGTGTTATTTTTTCCTTCTGAATGAATTTTAATAATTTCAGTAAAGACATGATGACTTACGTTTCCAGCTCACAAACTTTCTGTAACACAGTACGGCATCCTTGGTTCAGAGAAATCACAACCACGTATTTGCACCCCACAGCATTCCCTGACCCTGTATCACCTGAGGGGACAGAGAGAGGAGTTAAAGGTGACATAGAATGGATTAATGGAGTATTGTACCTTGTTCTTTGATGTTAAAATACAATAATATTCAATTGTATTTTGTCCAAAAGAAGATCAAATGATAATTTACAAGCCTAGTTAACATCTCATATTTAAGATGTGTATTGAAATGGGTTTTTTGCCTAAACAACGCCTCACTCTGGCCACCTTAATTGAACTGCAATGGCTTTGTGCTGTCATTTGTAGGCTTTGTTCTGATTCGCCCATGATTTATTGGCTATTTCTAAATGTAGGATTCCCATATGAAAGAGGACAGAACCATGCCTCATGTTCATGATAGCTCTTTGACCCTGCACAACCTCTCTTAATCCATCAAAGCCAATGTAAATGTCTCCTTTAAAGGCTGTTAATCAGTGTTTGGTAAGTAACTCAAAAAAAGTAACTTGTTAGTTTACTTTAGTTACTTGCCATTACTCTTTCTAAAAAGTAACTTCACTACTTTACTCGTTACTCACCTATTTTTCCCCCCCTCGTTATCCAGATTCCCTGCACAGAAACACAGACTCTTTCAGGGTTGTAGGCTACTGCGTGCTGGATCTACATACCCTCTGGTGCAGATAGACTAGTCATTAAATAAAAAGCTTAGGTTAGGTTTTATTAGGTTATTTGGTGATGAGAGACACAGAATGAATAAATCCTACTGCTGTGTGTTTGTGTGTGTGTGTGTGTGTGTGTGTGTGTGTGTGTGTGTGTGTGTGTGTGTGTGTGTGTGTGTGTGTGTGTAAGTTGGTAAGAGTCTGTGTCTGACGACAAACTGAGGGACGGCAGACTCACCAGACTGAAATCTGAACATGGAAAACGTCTCGGCTGGTTTGTTGTGCTGACTATTACTGTCGCTTCACTGAACAAACCACCAGGATCCTATTGAATGAAAAGGTCATGGTTCAGAACATCCACAACATGCCGATGTCACAGACTTTCTCATAAGAGTTAATTCATTCAAGTTATAGAAATGCACTGTGTTGCTTTCTCCGCCATTTTGAAATGTTAGGATAAGGGTCCCTTTCATGCGGAACATCCACATAATGTGGACAGGAAATATAATTCCATTTGAGATGAGTAAAAATTTGTTATTTTTTAAAAATGTTTTATGTGATGTATTATAAGGTTCATTGCAATATTTTAACTGTTGGTAAAGTTTTGTACTATACTCAGTGTTTGATGACATCATCAATCCAAGATGTTCACCAAAAAAAAATATGTGCAAGATGCCTCACATGTATCTCTGCAAAACTGCCATTCCAAATTGGCCAATGAAGGTTAAAAAAATATCATCATGTCAAGTACACTTCAATTGGCAAGTATATGTTGTTGCAATTAAAATCATGTAATAAAATTATGTTTTTAAACAACAAAAAGGTACTGTCCACGTACGAGGATGCTGTGCATGAAAGGAGTGAAATTATTTTAAAAAACAATAAATTAGCCTAAATAAATATGTTCTATTTGTTCAGAAATTATGTTTTAGGAGCATTAATGATTATATGTTGAAATAAGGTATAATTAGTGATCTTTACCAATTTGTTATAAAACATTATCACCCGGTGGAATGGAATACTGTTTTCTGATTGGCTGTCAGGGTGTCCGTTATTTCTAGATAACAGGACACCTGAGGCATTGTTGGGTTAAAAAGTTTCACCAGCGTTCTATATCAATGCTCTTTAGAATGCAGCCTTGCGGATCTTCTTTCATATGAAAATAGTACCCCAACCGAACAGGATAACTTCTTTCTAAACAGAGCCACATGTTTCTTTTTTATGTTTTAAACACTTGCTTACCATCTAAACGTTTTAGTTGCAACCGGGTGATAAGCGGGATAACGGCCTTCGAGGTGTCCCGATATCATTATAATCATCAATCATCATCATCAATCATCATAAGTTATCCCTTACCTATTGAATGACAACTCTGGGCATGTATTTAGTGGCAAAATACATTTTGTCTTCACACAGGGACTACATAAATGAAGTAGAAAATTAGCTAAAATACATACTGAATCAAACTTAGCTGTGTATTTATCAGCAGTGAAGTTTTTCCCACATTTAACAAGGTTGTTGCAGACGTTTTGCTAAAGCAGAATATGGAAATAGCCCTCATGTGCCGCTTTTTCTTTTAAAACCATGTTTGTTTGTATTTTTATTAAGCATTGTTAAGCATAAAATAAAATGGAAAATCAATATAATGCCTTATTTTCATTTGAAGTTTTTATCACTTTTTACTCCTTTGTTGCGCAGTTTCCAAATGTGTGGACAGTAAAATATTTAGCAAAAATTTGAAATGGATATTAACTTTAGGTCAATTTTGATGAGGACAAACAATATATAAAAAATCCTGAACATTTGTTTCATAATTCTCACATGAAAGGGATAAGGGTCCACTGCTGAACACATATGGAATGAAGAAACATCATTGAATGGATTTGCGCGTAGATTCATCGATTGAAGTAAATAAGACCATACAGTAAGTATAAAATCTTTACCTGTGCCTTCACTTTGAACCTGTACTCACGGGAGTCGTTCAATGGTTGTTTGACACGGATCTGTCCGTATCCATTGGATTCCTTAACCTCAAATGTATTTGAAGGTGGCTGTGGAAGTACATTTAAAATACTCTTAAAGATCATACAGTATATCATAAGTAAAAGATTTGTAAACACGGCAAACTCACCAAAATGGTTAATAATGTTCACTGATATGCGGACACAACAATCGCTTCAAAGTGCATGGTCCATCTGCTTATATTGCTTGAAATGCTTTGGCGGAAGTTTACAAACAGAAATAAGTAGAAACAATATAGCTCCACCGTAGATAATGAATGGCGAAAAATATGCTGGAAACTGTGCTGAAACATTACTGACTACACCGTTAGTTTCACATCTTTACAAACAAAAGGCATTCAAAATTTTGCAAAATAAGTACTTAAATAAATAAATCAATAAATAAAAATAAAAATGGCAGTAAAAGATTTAATCTTAGAAATTTTATTCCACGAATAATGATCAAAAAACAAGGCTTATATAAGGGTTAAAAGAAACCAGACTGGCAGCACAGAACCTCACACACAACTAGGACGGAATAAGCAACAATTTGTCATGTTGTGTGAATAGTATCTCAGACAGTGAGAGATGCAGGCTGATTTTTTTGGCTGACCTGAATGCTGTATGTGATTCGGTTGTTGACTGACCTGAATGCTGTATGTGATTAGCCTGGGAGTTCCCATGCTCCTTTACGCGCTTATTTAATTTCACTCTGCAAAGCAGCATGGTGACCATGGCCGTTTTTCTCGCCTGCTTTCGGTATCCAATCGCAGAACAAAAAGGGATTTGTACGGCCCTCGATTGCATTTTACGTCACGTGGTGGCTCTCCAGGCTAAATATCACTTGTGATTTTAGTTTGGCATTCGCCAAGCTTGTATGTGATGCGATTGTTGACTGACCTGAATGCTGTATGTTATACGATTGTTGACTGACCTGAATGCTGTATGTGATTCGGTTGTTGACTGACCTGAATGCTGTATGTGATACCATGGCCGTAGCCAGCATTTTTAAATTACCGAGGTCCTATGTGCGCGTGAAGCACGCCGAACATTTTTCAACATAAGAGATCTACTGAAATAGTTTTTGAACTAATCTTTGAACTTCCCCTGCTCATACTGACTTTGCTAAACTCACTTATTGTATTAGATACACTATTATATGCATAGCTGCCACAGTAAAGGGAAAGGTCTGAGACACTCCAAACCCCCTCTCCCTTTGCATTCTCCCAATGCATAAAATGAGGGTGCTCCATTTCTGAAATTTGGTGATAGAAAACTTCAAAGTGATCTCACAGCAATATGTGAAATGAACACAATTCTTAAAAATGCAATGGTGGGAGCACATCATGATAGACTTTTTTTCTGATGGAAACACAGAAATTACACCCACTGAAAGTCAATGAGACACAGCTCCTCCTTCCTTCCTAATAGGCTACATAACTGAGCAATGCTGAATATTCAGCTGTATCTTAGCACAGAATTCTTTAGGCTATTTATGATTTTGTGACAACAGTGTAACCTGCCACTGATTGTGTTTGGAGAAAAATATATTTACTTCAGTGAATGAGTTCAGTGAAAAAATTACCGAGGTCCGGACCTCGGTGTCCTCTATTGTAGCTACGGCCATGTGTGATATAGTTGTTGACTGGACTGAATGCTGTATATTATTCGGCTGTTGACTGACCTGAATGCTGTATGTTATTCGGTTGTTGACTGACCTGAATGCTGTATGTTATTCGGTTGTTGACTGACCTGAATGCTGTATGTTATTCGGTTGTTGACTGACCTGAATGCTGTATGTGATTCGGTTGTTGACTGGACTGAAATCTGCATCCACTGCTTTCACCTGGACCACTTGCGTGCCCACCGGTGAATTCTGGCAGAGGAAGAAGACAATATGAGATCCATAGCCTGCCATATAGGCTTATGAGCTCATTTCACACCTGAACATTACGACTTTACATGGTAGTAAACTGAACATTTCTATCATTGAAAAGCATTGAATTTTCCCTTTTTCTGACTTGAAAAAAAAGGGATAGGGATAAATCCAATGCATTTCAATGATAGAATGTTCAGTTTCAGGGGTGCTGCTAGAAATTGTGGGCCCTATGACAAAAAATCATCTTGGGCCCCTCAATTGACCGATCCCAAGCCCCGCCCATCTATTGTTACGTATAGCTACCTCGGACAAGTTTGACAAAACCAGCGTGTGCCTGTGTAAATATGTTCACTTGTGATGGCTTTCGGTTCAGATAGCCTGAATGCTATCGTTTGAAAATGTGAACAGCAATAAAAACAACAGTAGACAACGTGATGGGTTCGTCTCTGTGAATGTTCACCGTTTCCCTATTTCGGATTATTTCGATTTCGACAGGTCAGAGGGGAAAAGTTAACCTAGCCAGCCCAAGTTGCTAGATGCCTACACAGCATATAAGCAAAAATGCATTCCTAGCAATTTTCTCAAAGTGTCAAGTAATTTTTCTGGATGGGGATGACATTGTATGTTTATGTGTTTGTAAAGAAGTTGATGTTTTTACCCTGAATCTGCTGCGTAGCCCACCCCATATAGCCCATCTTTGAATGTAGGCTAATGTAAGCTAACGTAAGGAATACTCCTACTTAGCTTCGTATAAACTTACAAAACTGTTTATCTGTGAGTGTAAAAGTAGTCCGGGAGCCATGGGGTCAAACCCAGATTTTTCGGATAAAGTTTTTTTTTTTGCTTTATCTTATAGATTTGAGGTAGCTCTTTAAGATTTAAGAGGGTGTAAAAGCCTTCCCTTAACTCTCGATTCTTCTTGTGATGTTAGACCTAACGTTAGTTAGAGGCAGTCCTTCCTTTAAATGGTCTGATCAGACGTAACCTAACGTTACCAAACGCACAGCACACAGCTAACGTTACTGTAGGCTCTCCTTGGGGGAGGCCGGGGTTGATAAGCTAACGTTAATAATTGTCATGATTGAGGTTAAAACACGGTGTCAATATAAGCGCAGGCTTTGGGAGAGAACATGCATTTGTGTTGAGGGTAAAAAAAAAATATATTAATAACATTGCCGTCACTATCACTGATGCTGTAACATTAAAGCAGATAATTGCGTCCGTCGTGTCCATCTCTCATGTTACCTACGTGGCTGCAACTTTGCGTAAGCCTATTCATTGAATATTTGTTTATTGTATTACAATTAGATAAGCCATATCCGTGCAAAGTTTGAACTTGCTTAGCAGGTTGAAGAGAGCCGGGACTGGCTGAGGCTGCTTCTTGTATTATGAATTAACAGGTAGGCATGGCCTGAGCGAATTGGCGAGGGTATAAAAAAAAAAAAAACCTTCCCACACATCCATAGTAAGTAAACTGTTGGTCTTAGAGGTCCCCAAACACATATTCCACCGTTGTGATATGAGATTACACCTTATTTTCAAGGCAAAAGCTGCAAGCCTCATAGTCTACTATTAAGCAGGAAAGGGAGAAGTTGTCCGAGGTTGTCCAGGTTCGCTGCGGGCCCTATTGTTACATAGTGAAAGTGGGCGGGGCTTGGGATTGGTCAATTGTTGACACCCCCCCCCCCCCTCTGAATTTTCAGGTGTGAATTAAGCCCATACTGAACATAAAAACTACCTTAACTCTTACCTTTCCAATATTCACCCTGTACTGCTTTCTTTCGAAGACAGGCGCATTGTCATTCAGACCTCTGACAATTAATTCTCGATTATGTACCACCTTAACAACAAAACAAAACACCTTAAACTTAAACAAAACCCTTAAAACATATCAAAGTAATACTTTATATGGTTACACTAGATGTGCATTTTTGCTATACATGATAGCTTACCCCAGTGGATGTACAGATGATTTGATAAGTCAAAACACTTGGTTTGACAACCTATTTATGAAATAAATAATCAGAATAAAAGTGTACATACATATATTGTTCCTTTGGTTCCTCTATAAATGCTGATAATAATGAATAAAGTTAATATTTAATCAACATGCTTATATGGAGCGAGTGTGGAATAGTTAACTTACACTTAGACACTGAACATAACCACTATATGCCTCTTTTTATTAATCAGTAATAGTACGCAAACTAACAGGAAAAAGGTCTTAACAAAGAAAACCTAAACAATGTAATCATCTTACGCCCTCACATAATCAATATCTTAGTAACTAAAATCTCGTAAAGGCGTCATGTTACGAAAATACAGAATGAACAGTCTTAAAAAATGCTGTCTTACTCCAAATAATGCCTCCTTGTCCAGTGGTCTCAGGGTCCGTGTTCTTACTGTGTGTGTAACCTCATTGATCTCTATGGAACTCCAAATACTGGTCACAACTTGGACACGAAGCTTATCCATGTTTAACTGAACTGGCGAAAATAGTCCTGAATGATCTCAATGTCACCTGTCATCACAGAACATTGTAAAATTAATTGATAGTGTGCTTTTAAAGCTGCATTTGACAACTCTTTTTAAGTTGAATTTGATAAAACTCTCATGGTTCTTGAAGTAGTACATGAAATTCCTTAATTCCTTACTACAATTTCTCTATCATCTAAGCCTGTAATCGTGTTTGCAGAAATCCAGTGCTACCTGTGATGTTCCACAAATCAGGTTGGGAAGGAGGGATAGCTACTTGTCGCTCACAGCTCCAGAACAAGCCGCTGACAACGTGCGCTATCTAGCTACAGAGAGGGAGGGTTTGAGAGACTGTTTAGAAGCATAGTAGTGACTGGGGGAGGGACCAGAAAGGTGTATAGTTTTTAATTCTTTTCCCCAAAGTCTCGGAATTGCGTAGACTTGCCGAATACAGATTTAATGACATCACAAATATGAGGTTATACTGTAATGAATGGCAATTGCCTAACAACAATAACTACAATAATAACAATTATCATTATAACAATATTATCTATACTTGGGCCAACCATGACCAACCATAATGATCAAATATTGCACTTTGAACATTTTCAAGGTGTAATGAAGTTGATCAAAAGTATATTACTAGGCTATATTTCTATAAATTCATTGCATAGAAATTGAGATTTTTTAAATCTGAACTCTAATGATAACAATCTTGCAATGATTTGAATGTCCACGTTATGTATCCACTGTATGTGATGCTCTCTGACTAGGTTAAGGAACTGCTCCAGTGCCTGCATGGTAAACAGGTTAGGGCAAGCAGCAGGAGATGAATGGAGGTTAAAAAAAAAAAATAAAAAAAAATAAATGTCATCATTATTATTTATGAGAGGTGTTGTCTGCACTTTTGTGAAGAGGGAGGACCCAACCCTCCTCCCCCTTCTCTCTCTCTCTCTCTCTCTCTGCTCTCTCATTCTCGGAACTCACTCATGGCCAATATCATGGACAAACATGAATAAGCCATAGGTCTACTAACACAATATTGGAATAACAATGAGTTAAATTACTATGATCTTACCTTTGAATCCTTCATCTATTGACCCCAGCTTTACAGTTGTGCTCTTTTTGCAGTCTAAATTGGTTACTACACGTGAAAGACGGAAGAATTTAGATCTTTATGTAAAAATTATTCTATATTGTTCATATTGTAAACACCGCCTTTCTAGACACCCTTGGTATAAGCATACATGGCTATTGAAACAAGACTTTTATTCACAACAATAATTCTCTCTTTGTGGAATACTCAATCTTTAAACACAGCAGAATCTTAATAGTTTAACTTTGTTATGACAATGTCCAGGCGATAAAAAATATAGATTCCTAAACCAAAGACATGTAAAATAAATCTCTGCCTTTTGTACTCACCCACTGGCAGACTGCTTGTGTCTGTAGCCCAAAGGGCAGATAGTATTACTGTCCACACACAGGGAGATATCTGCATGACTTGAAGTTGAGTTATCACTCACTATAAACAAAAAAATACTCAAGTGATTAGATAAAAAAAAAACAATCTTGTCCTTGACTACTCGTGACATATTATAATATATAACTGCAAAACTACCACATTAAATGCCATTTAGACAAACACCACTGAAATTGCACTTTCAGACTTTGAACATGTACACTGACTCAAACACATACACATACAAGTATATTCATTACAAACTCTTTCTTTTACACTCATCACATTTTTTTCATTTATTTATTTTCTTGAGGAGCAAAAACACAAGAATTTTACTCTCATATAGTCTACAACTATAATGAGATGTAATAAAGACTTTCTTGAATTTTGAATCTTGAATACAGTGTTGAAATGAGTCATAATCACATGAATCCCTCTCTGCATTATACATCTTTTTGTATCTGGTTATAAGCAACAACACAGTCTATAAACCAACTCAGACATTGTAGAGCAACTCTAGATGGAGAATAACATAAGCATTATGAACGAGGTTGGCCTGGCCCTAATACTGAGGTCATCCAGTCTAGTTTGGCTAAGAGATACAAAGAAAGACATTCGCTTAGACAGTAAAGAAAAGAATGAAATATAAAACATCACAGCTTACCGTACTGTAGGTTCTTCTGGGAAGTAGACAAGAGGAATACACACATGTGGAATACAGCATCCACTCTACAGGTGAATAGATAAAAGAGAATGGGTATACATCATATAGGCATAAAAAAAGACAGATTATAACAAGGCATTACATTTAATTAAAAAAAAAGTGTGACAAACCTGTGTGTTAAACTCCACTTAAAGTAAATATTTTTATATTTTTATAACATTTTTTAAAATAAATATTCATGAACACAAATCCTCTTGCCTCTGGTGAGCCAGACAGTCCAGTCTGGTCTGCTCTTTTATATCTTAGTCCACACCCTCACATTATAACCTACATTATAACAACAGAATAAAGCTTGATGCATGTCGTGACTCGTGACAACTCTGAAATATGCAGGCATGTAGTGTTGTGGGGGAGGAGGGCGTGGATAGGGGATAGTATTATGTTTTATTTTAGTGTTAAAGGTATAATCCGGAGTGAATCCACACGTAGCCCTGCTGTTTTATACTGCTAAGCACTATTGAAAGGCACCTCAATGATAAAATGTTGTGCATCGTAGACTGAGGTTGCGAAGCGGCAGCTAACACTAACTGAATGAGGCATGTCAAAAACGAAACCTAATCATTTGCTTTCGTTTTGCAATGCCCCATCCTGTTAGCCTGACATAGCCCATAGACCATAATACTGCTGTTCATCCGTATTCATGGTCTGGAGGTTCTTTAACCTGACGCGATTATACTGTGGGGAGGGAGGGCATTCACTTCTGGTTTGAAACGATTGGACAGCTCGTCTAATCAGCTTCGCTTATTGGACGGTAGACTCTCTACCGATGTAAACACGCCCCAGAGGACCGTGCCCAGACCATGATGCGTATGAACATTCGTATTATGGGCGGGCTATGTCAGGCTACCATTCTGTTACCGTTAGCTGCCATTTCGCTATCTCAGTCTGCGTTGCATGAAATCCAGTGATTGAGGTGGCTATCAATAGTGCTTGGCACTATAAAATAGTAGGGCTACGTGTTGATTCACCCCGGATTTTTCCTTTAAGTCTACTATGGTGTTTATTTTACATTTGTAGTTTTGTTCAAGTGATAAGCTTTACTTCAATGTTAAGTTCATTCATTTCCCCATGAATGTATTACATGTACTACTGCTACTGCTTTATGACCAACATAAACCTTTTAAATTTATTTTGATGCATACAGCACTTGAAAAGTACCATATAAACCACAAAAACAATACTACTACTACTACTAATAATAATAATAATAATGACAATAATAGTAGTGATCATAATAATGATGACGGATTAAGCAGATTAAGTGCTAACCCTGCCTGCTGGTCCACCTCACAGGTAAAGCTCAGAAAGTTGGGGAGTTTAGAGACCAAAGCTCTTCCTGAACAGGTGTGTCTTTTAGGTGCTTTTCTGAGAGAGCCCACGGGTAAATGGTTGCATACAAACACAGACATGCAGCCGGAAATGACTTTGGAATCTCAACATTATATCTGTTGCCTAGAGTAACAATGCCAAACGACCTACTAATACATGCCTGGGCAAACTAAGGCCCAGGGGCCACATGCAGCCGGCTGAGCAATTTCATCTGGCCTGTGTCCCAAAGTAGAATCATTTATCTTTCTATCCTCTAAAGTTAACGCCCCCTCTAATTTTGTTTTGTTTTGTTTTTGTTTTGTAACCCTAACAGTACCCGCAAGATTCTGTGAGAACGTACTGTAAACGATTACCATCTAGTGTTTACTGTGGCATCCCAGTTCCAGGGTGTGGAGGCAGTGAGTGACACACACACAGATGGATCTGTTCCCAGAGATCTGTAGTCTTGTGTGTGTGAGCAGGCCTGGACAAGCCAGAGCAGATCTGAATTAATAGAGACAGACAGAGGTAGCCAGATGGCACATCCCTCAAGCTCTTTAATTGTCCTTTCACCCCGTTAAATATGAGCCAGAGTAGATCTGAATTAATAGAGACAGAGGCAGCCAGGTGGCACATCCCTTAAGCTTGAATTGCTCTTTAATTGTCCTTTCACCCCCTTAAATATGAGCCAGAGTAGATCTGAATTAATAGAGACAGAGGCAGCCAGGTGGCACATCCCTTAAGCTTGAATTGCTCTTTAATTGTCCTTTCACCCCCTTAAATATGAGCCAGAGTAGATCTGAATTAATAGAGACAGAGGTAGCCAGATGGCACATCCCTCAAGCTGAATTGCTCTTTAATTGTCATTTCACCCCCTTAAATATGAGCCAGAGTATATCTGAATTAATAGAGACAGAGGCAGCCAGGTGGCACATCCCTCAAGCTGAATTGCTCTTTAATTGTCCTTTCACCCCCTTAAATATGAGCCAGAGTAGATCTGAATTAATAGAGACAGAGGTAGCCAGATGGCACATCCCTCAAGCTTGAATTGCTCCTTAGTTGTCTGAGTCCTTTCACCCTGTTCACCCAAGTCAAGTCAAAAGTATTTATATACCACATTTTAACAAAACTCAGTTGATCCCAAGCGCTTTACAGTGGAAGGGGGGACCTCACTAACCACCACCAATGTGTAGCACCCACTTGGGTGACGCAAGGCAGCCATCACAGTCGGCGCCAGAACGCACCACACACCAGCTTAAGGTGGACAGTGAGGGAAGGGACAGGAGAGAAGGGATGAATGAGCCAATTACAGTGTAAGAGTATATCTGAATACAGGGCCGTTTCATGGTACTTCAGGGGCCCTAAGCAAACAGGGCATAGGGCCCCTTCATCTCCCATAAACACATAGCCTACAGTACATAAACCACATTGTTATAATCTTCAAGCAACTTTCATTCATAAGTGATGTGTTGAACTTACAGTTTTCTACACCACCAACTAAACTGCTAAAATGATTATCTTGAAATGATATCTTGATATCTTTGCACTTTATGTCGAGTGAGTTATGATGTCTTATACAGTCATACTTCTTAGTTGTATGTCTTAATTTTTAACTTGCCCATTTGGAGCTTTGAGAAATGCAAATTCAGTCTGCTTGCACTGTTGTACTGTTGCAGTGCTTGATTGACAATAAAGTTCGCTTTGACTTTGACTTTGATTAAAAATCATTTTGGGGGGGCCCCTTTCAGCCGGGGGCCCCAGGCAATTGCCTGGTTTGCCTGTCCTGTTGCGACGGCCCTGCCTGAATAGAGATAGATGGCACATCCCTCAAGCTTGAATTGATCTTTAATTGTCTGAGTCCTTTCACTCTGTTGAACATGAGTCATGAATCACTTTCCCCAAGTGAGTCAGTGGGAGTCTCCCTTTACTTTACTGGGTGTGCTATTCAGTGTTTGAAATTACCGGTAGGCTATGTATGTCTGTTTTTCAGGTGTGGCTTAGAAATGTGAAGAGGTGGCAGACAGATAATGGCAGTGAAACCTTCCTGAATCTTTTCTTTCCTTGAATCCTAGTCTTTTAGTTAGTTTTTTTTGTTTGTTTGTCTGTTTAGTTACGCTACGCCTATCATGATGCAGTAGGAGAATCTACTCAGTTGCATGACCAATAAATATTTATAATATGAGAACAAAACTCAACACAGCTGCGACTCTGTTACCTCAAGATGACCCCTTACTACGGTCCCCACAATCTCAGACAGACAGGATGTACTTCTCTTAACATTTTTCAAAACTGTGCATTGATATTCTAACTGCCATAGACAGGTAGAACATGCATGACAATGTTTCTCAGACAATCATGGGATGACAGTGAATGGAATGGCCTTATTCAGCCTGCTGTGCTAAAAGTCAGTGGATCATATGGACACACTGGCCCACTGTAAAAAAGAATTTGTAATGGTTACTTGAAAAATGTATGGAACTCATTGCCTCAAATGAGTTAAGTAAATATTACTTTTCTTTTTGAAGTTTAAATCCCTTTACATCTAAAAAGAAAGAGTCATATGTACTTAACTCATTTGAGGCAAAGAGTTTCCACACATATTTCAAGTAACCATTACAAATTATTTTTTGCAGTGCAAAAAAAAGTATTTAAAGTACTTCAAGGTACAGTATACAGTATTTAAAGAAGCATTAGGGGGGTTTCACACTGAACACGCTTTTCCGCTTGTAAAACGCGAGTATTCTGAAAAATGAGCGACAAAAACATGCGAGGTCGAAAATGATAAATGTACGTCTTGTTGCTATGACAGCTAGATTTGGCTAAACTGCTAACTCCCCGACTTAGCTATGACTGGCAGCTAGGCAACGGGCCCATTGTTGAAGAAAACGCGACCTCAAAAGTTAAACTATTTTCAACTTTGAGCGCTTGCGTTTTTTAGTCGCTTGCGTTTTTACTTGCGCTTTTTTACGCGAGGCGCGTAGCAACGGTCAAGTCGCATCGTTCCATAGGGAAACAATTGAAATCGAGCGCCTGGAGGTGAAAAAAGCGTGTCAGTGTGAACGGGCTCTTATGCAGTCATTTCTTATTTTTTACAGTACCTGTGTTCCTCGTTGATGTAGGCGCAGGAGCATCATGCATCCAAGTGCCATCTGGTGGTTGTTTGGGTACATTGCAGTTACCCCTGAAATACCAAATCCTGCTGACATGTTCACGTGTGAATATTTCATGTTGATTCACGTGATTTACGTGTGAATGTACCCATTGTTATGGCGCCCACACTGTACACAGTATTTAAAGGAGCATTCTGCAGCAATTTGCATACAGGCACAGACTTCCTTAGTGTTTCCTATAACATTTTTCTAACTCTAAAATGTTTCAATCCAAACTTATGCTTTCAGCCAGGTCAGATGCTACATAATCATACATAACCTTTAATATCAAGAGCATATATATTTTTCCACATATCTAAGCATAAGTAGCATGCTATTAGGCTGGAGGTATCTTTTCATATCAGGGGAACTTGTGCAGTGGCTTAAGTAATTATCTGAAATGTACCGATACAAATACACAAATACACATGCTGACAGCTACCTTACTGAGACTAGGAATCTTTTCATATCACTTGTGTAGGCCTACTGTGCCTTAGGGCGGTATTCTCCCAGGCACTTAAGTTCAAAAGAAGTGCTTAGTGTAGGCTGAAATGTATGGAGCTAAAGCATACATTTTTTGGACTAAAGCACTTGGGAGAATACTGCCCTTATATTAATTAATTATCTTAATATTATTAGCAATTATATGAAATGTACTGATACAAATATACAAATACACCATGTCATGGTGACCACTACCTTACTCAGTCTTCACACAGCTTCTCATTTATTATTGATAAATGTATTTTATCGACGCTTATGTGAAATACTTGCTACCTTACCATTGTAAGTTGTAAGACGTGAATACAAGATGAACTAGATAATTTTCTGGATAATTAAACCTTCATCTCTAATATGCTAATGTTCATTCCAGTTGCCACATACATATACATTCATATACATATATGAACATGCCTTTAGGTATTGAAGCACTTCAGCAGTCAAGCTGTGGTTATGAAGCAGTAAATTTATTTTGTATGACAGAATGTGATCTTAAAAGCATGAAAGTGATTGAAACAGTTCAGTACAGATTTGTTACCATGGTCCCATTATTTTGTTGAAACATTTCCCCCATATCTTCTGATAAGCCATGATGCAACATCATGCTAAAATGTCAACCTCAAATCTCCAGTTTGCTCATTTTCCTCAGATATGCCTTTTTTCTCAGATTTCTCATTCAAACTAATAGAACTACGTGTCCTACTTCTCGCCAATTGTATTTCTTGACATAATAATGTAAATGAAAGAAACAATCAATTATCATATGTCAACTACTTTTGATTTAGCTATTTGGCTGTATGTCAATCACATTTTCAAAGCAGGAATTCATCAATAGAAGAGCAAGAAAGCCTTCATTCTTCTTCCAGCTTAAACAAATTTAGTTTAGGTCTTCTTGGCTTGTTCTTGCTCTTTGGTAATTTGAAATTATTTCCTGCCATTGAGTCTCTTCCATTTTCAAATTTGCCATGTGCAGAACCACTCTCATAGCCCTTCTCTGTACTCACAGAACTGACCCCACTTCCATCTGAACTAATAGTGCTTACACTGCCTGAACTTTGACTTCCTATTGAAGATGTATCATCACTTCCATCAACCAGTCCCTCTCTTGAGCCTCCTAAGCCTTTGCTGAAGAATTTGCTTTTGCTTAAGATTATGCTAAAGAAAAAAGAAAGAAAAGAAAGAACAACATGACATTAATGTGTGTTATTTTACAAAACAGGGACCTAATGCAATCCCAATGCACATTTTTTAAACCTCTTTTTGTAATAATGATAATAATTTTTTTCATTTTATTTATTATTTTACTTTTATTTTACAGAGCGCTTCTAAATACTCAAAACTCCTTTAAGATGGTAAAATAAAAAGTTGAAATGTTAAGTTTAGCATGTTCAGGACAAAACAACAATAAAAAATGGTCAACATAAAAGAGAAAATTCACAAATTCAGTTCACACATACATTCCCCAGAAATCACATTCACATATATGCAGTAGAAAATGGTAGTTTCAGTAGAGGGTTTTAAATTGGGACAAATTAGAGCACTAACAGATGCATTTAGGGAGCTGTTAGTGAAGGTGTGAAGGGGGCAGCAATAAAAATGTTTGATATGATATCTCCCGCAAATTAAAAGCAGTGCTTGAACCCTTGTTACAGGTTTCCGGTAGCTTAGGGAATGTTCATCATTTATGTACAGGGCCACCAGCGAAATTTTGAGAGCTTTGGTCGAATTTTACCTGACCCAACAACGTTTAAACAACGTGCTTTTAACATCGCCACAAGCCTTGTGCCTAAAAGTCATGCATACATGCCCACACTGAAATAGAGCGAACCTGATACACAGAAGCAGTTTCTCTTCATCAAAGTTCACCAAAACTATTGTGTATAATTTCATTATTTCGCTGTAAATTCGCTATTATTTACGAATGTGTATAATTTCATTATTTCGCTGTTCATTCATTGTGCTGGGTGCCTATGCCCAGCCCCATCCCTACATGCAAGGCTTGGGATTAATTCCTTACATGCTGTTATGTTGATAAGACCATGCCATGCAAGACCATTTCGCCTTTTTATTCTTTGTATCCAACTTAATTAAAACAGAGAACAGACAGGTGTTTTTAATGGACAATAATAATGGAATAACGTAAATGGATAATCCTTGCTGATCTTGTTTTAACATAGCTTTGATCAGGCTCAAGTGATGCACATAGGATGCCAGGCGCCGGATAGGACGGTCGCTCAGAACACAGAGGTTGTTGTTGGGTCAGACCAATTTGCAAATCATCATCATCATCATCATCATCAACGTCTTCTAAAATCACTTACTTGTGTGCTCCAGACTTAAAGACACCACCAATGATGGATCCGACTACGACTACTGATATCCCAATTCCCAAGCCAATAGAGAGGCCGGATGACTTGCCAGGGCCGCTATCCTCAACAACAAAGTCAAAAGCGACACCTTCGCCAAAAACCGGCTGCATCTCTTCCAGAATGTTATCTTTACCATCCGAAATTTTCCTGTAGGTGAACACACAAACACAATTGGTGACAAGGAAAACTTGAAGTCCAATAAGTAACCTGCATGAGTCTCACAGACTTCTATCAAATTGTATGTACTAGTGATGTCCTTGCCAGATCTTACTTTTGCACCGTCTCTTTTGGGATGATGTTATTCCCATCAATTTCAGTGGCTATAAAGCTGACGGATGTCCAGCTAGTCTCTTCTCTTTGGACTGAGTGTCTCCCAGGAGTCCGACTCAGGACTAACCCCTGTCTACTGCTGCTCACACTGATGATGGTCACAGGCCAGCCAAGGGCCCTCTCTAGAGCTCTGAGAGAGAGAGGGGAGAGAGAGAGAGAGAGAGAGAGAGAGAGAGAGAGAGAGAGAGGAAAAAATAAAGGATGTTGCTACTCTAGACCTGGGAACAAGATCATGCCTGGCTATAATCAAATCACTAGTCACTGGTTAAAGTGGCACAGTTCTTAGATAATTTAATAGATAAATTCATATAAATGAAGGATATCATCCCATTCCTCTTCATAAAATATGTCAATTTTGTCAATAAAAAATGTCAATTTTTATTATTATTATTATTAGGGCCCGAGCACCGAGGTGCACGAGCCCGGAACGGGCTTGTGCACCGACCGGTGCGAAGCCCTATTGCTTTTGTAAGGATTTGTCATTATTATTATTATTATTTTTCTTCCCCTGGTTACGGCCATTTTTGACCCCTTTCCCGTGCATGAAAACTCATGAAATTTTGCACACACCTTGGAAGTATGGAACACTAGAGGTATACAGAGGCATGGACTTGGGTGTGGCCCAGGGACTCCGTAGCGCCCCTAAAGTAAAAAATTACATTGGGCTCTATGGGGCCGGACACCCACTGAACTTTAATGTACTCCTCGGACACCGTTGGTCAGATTCCTGTGGAATTTGGTAGACATGATGCCAAGATGTTGCTGATGTAAAATTGCGAAGGGATTATTCATACCCTTTATAATTTCAAGATGGCGGATGAGTGAAATATGGGAAAAATTGAAAAAAAGGAAAAGTGTCATTAGATCGCAGGGCGTTGATGGAATTGTCTGAAAGTCATTTACAAAGTTATAGATATTATCATGACGCCAACATTCATACACTTAATGGGCGTGGTTGTTGCAGCGCCACCATCTGGCAAGGTGGAAAAAGTACAGAAATTGACATTAAGTGCCATGGTTCACATATACTTTGAGCTGCACGCACAAAATTTGGTAGGTGTGTCATACTCTCCAAGACGAACAACTTTCGTATTACATTGCATTAGCCACGCCCAACAGGAAGTGAGGTAATAAGGAATGTAAAAATTTGGGCATATGGTGAACTTTAACGTACTCGTCGGACATGGTTGGTCAGATTCGAGTGAAATTTGGTGTACATGACCTCTAGATGCTGATGATGCAAAATTGCGAACGGATTTTTGATATCTCGTACTATGTTGAAATAACAATTTTATGAAATTGTATGATTTTAATAGCTCATCACGAAACAGGAAGTGTGTCATAAAATCGCACTGCATTAACCATTTGGTCTGAAACTTCACAGGTTCATAGATGGTATGACTGTGATGATATCTAGACACCCCGTGGGCGTGGCTGTTATAGCGCCACCACCTGGTAAAGTAGGAAATGTGCCAGAAATTGACACTGCTTTACCCGATTGATCTGAAACTTCACAGGTTCATAGAAGGTATGCCTGTGATGATATCTAGACACCCCGTGGGCGTGCCTGTTATAGCGCCACCACCTGGTCAAGCAGGAAAGGTGCTAAAAGTGCTAGTGGTCAAAAATTATAACTTGGAAACGGTTTGACATAGCTTATCCAAACTTGGTTTATGGACTCCTGACCGTGTTCTGACCACGCATAACCATGAATCGAAACTCTGTAGTGCACGGATTTTTGATATTTCGTAATATGTTGTAATAACAATATTATGAAATTGTATGATTTTAATAGCTCATCACGAAACAGGAAGTGTGTCATTAAATCACACTGCATTAACCGTTTGGTCTGACACCTCACAGGTTCATAGATGGTATGACTGTGATGACATCTAGACACCCCGTGGGCGTGGCTGTTATAGCGCCACCACCTGGCCAAGCAGGAAAAGTGCCAGAAATTGACTATGCTTTACCCGATTGATCTGAAACTTCACAGGTTCATAGATTGTGTGCCTGTGATGATATCTAGACACCCCGTGGGCGTGCTTGTTATAGCGCCACCACCTGGTCAAGCAGGAAAGGTGCTAAAAGTGCTAGTGGTCAAAAATTATAACTTGGAAACGGTTTGACATAGCTTATCCAAACTTGGTTTGTGGACTCCTGACCATGTTCTGACCACGCATAACCATGAATCGAAACTCTGTAGCGCCCCTAGTGGTCAAATATTATAACTTGGAAACGGTTTGACGTAGCTTATCCAAACTTAGTATATGGACTCTTGACCGTGTACTGACCACATAGAATCATGAATCGAAACTGTCTAGCGCCCTCTAGTGGTCAAATATGATAACTTGGAAACGGTTTGACGTAGCTTATTCAAACTTGGTATATGGACTCCTGACCGTGTTCTGACCATGCATAACGATGAATCGAAACTCTCTAGTGCCCTCTAGTGGTCAAATATGATAACTTGGACACGGTTTGACGTAGCTTATCCAAACTTGGTATATGGACTCCTGACCGTGTTCTGACCATGCATAACCATGAATCGAAACTCTTTAATGCCCCCTTGTGGTCAAACATTATAACTTGGAAACGGTTTGACCTATCATAGCAAAAGTTGGTACACAGACTGTGGACCATCTTCTGATTATGCAGTATGACTCTGAAACTCTGTAGCGCCCCTACTAAGGGAAAGAGTGTACAAAGCAGACTGAGTGAGTGTGTGAGAGCTAGCTTGTGTGACAGTGAATGTGAGTGTGTGCTAGTGTAAAAATGAGGGTGAGACAAAGAAAGCACAGCTGTTCCGAGTGAATGTGCATTCACTGTGCTCCATTCTTGCGGTATGTACCGTTTGCGATGCACCTGGTGCGAGGGCCCGTCATCGCCACTTGTGGCTTTAATTATTATTATTATTATTATTATTTTTCTTCCCCTGGAACCGGCCATTTTTGACCCCTTTCCCGTGCATGAAAACTCACGAAATTTTGCACACACCTTGGAAGTCTGGAACACTGGAGGTTTACAGAGGTATAGACCCGGGTGTGGCCCAGGGACTCCGTAGCGCCCCCTAAAGTAAAAAAATACCTTGGGCTCTATGGGGCGGTCTCATGATGAACTTTAACATACTCCTCGGACACCGTTTGTCAGATTCCTGTGAAATTTGGTAGATATGATACCAAGACATTGCTCATGTCAAATTGCGAAGGGAGTTTTCATACCTTTTACGAATTCAAGATGGCGGATGCATGAAATAAGAGAAAAAATGAAAAATAGGAAATGTGGCATAACATCACACTTGATTGATAAAATCGCCTGAAACTCATACCGTTTATAGATCTTATGATTACCACGATATCCATTCAATTACTGGGCGTGGTTATTACAGCGCCACCATCTGGCAAGGTGGAACCACTACAGAAATTGACATTTAGCTCCATGGTTCACATATACTTTGAGTTACATGCACGAAATTTGGTAGGTGTGTGGGACTCCCCAAGACGAACGATTTTTGTATTACATTGCATTAGCCACGCCCAACAGGAAGTGAGGTAATAAGGAGTGTAAAAATTTGGACACACAATGAACTTTAACGTACTCGTCGGACACGGTATGTCAGATTGAAGTGAAATTTGGTGTACATGACCTCTAGATGCTGATGATGCCAAATTGCGAACGGATTTTTGATATCTCGTACTATGTTGAAATAACAATTTTATGAAATTGTATGATTTTAATAGCTCATCACGAAACAGGAAGTGTGTCATAAAATTACACAGCATTAACCGATTGGTCTGAAACTTCACAGGTTCATAGATGGTATGACTGTGATGATATCTAGACACCCCGGGGGCGTGGCTGTTATAGCGCCACCACCTGGCCAAGCAGGAAATGTGCTAGAAATTGATACTGCTTTACCCGATTAATCTGAAACTTCACTGGCTTATAGATAGTATGACTGTGATGACATCTAGACACCCCGTGGGCGTGGCTGTTATAGCGCCACCACCTGGCCAAGTAGGAAAAGTGCCAGAAATTGACTATACTTTACCCGATTGATCTGAAACTTCACAGGTTCATAGATTGTGTGCCTGTGATGATATCTAGACACCCCGTGGGCGTGCCTGTTATAGAACAACCACCTGGTCAAGCAGGAAAGGTGCTAAAAGTGCTAGTGGTCAAAAATTATAACTTAGAAACAGTTTGACGTAGCTTATCCAAACTTGGTATATGGACTCCTGACCGTGTTCTGACCACGCATAACCATGAATTGAAAGATTCTAGTGCCCCTAGTGGTCAAATATTATAACTTGGAAACGGTTTGATGTAGCTTATCCAAACTTGGTATATGAACTCCTGACCGTGTTCTGACCACGCATAACCATGAATTGAAAGACTCTAGTGCCCCTAGTGGTCAAATATTATAACTTGGAAACGGTTTGATGTAGCTTATCCAAACTTAGTATATGGACTCCTGACCATGTTCTGACCACGCATAATCATGAATCGAAACTCTGTAGCGCCCCTAGTGGTCAAATATTATAACTTGGAAACGGTTTGACGTAGCTTATCCAAACTTAGTATATGGACGCTTGACCGTGTACTGACCACACAGAATCATGAATCGAAACTGTCTAGCGCCCTCTAGTGGTCAAATATGATAACTTGGGAACGGTTTGACGTAGCTTATTCAAACTTGGTATATGGACTCCTGACCGTGTTCTGACCACGCATAACGATGAATCGGAACTCTCTAGCGCCCTCTAGTGGTCAAATATGATAACTTGGACACGGTTTGACGTAGCTTATCCAAACTTGGTATAGGGCCATTCCGTGTGAAATCAACAAATGCATTCTGCCTGACCCTCTTGGATTTTCTTCAAACTTTAGGTGCCTAATGCCATCGTACCCATCAGCAATTGTGCAAAATATTAACCTTGTATCTACTTTACTTTCTGAGATATTGGGACTTAAAAAACAGGGTCTTGATCATGGAAAAATGCAGTTTTTTAACTTTGTTAAGTTCTGTTGGCCATTACTTACACATACTTCATGTTAGAAAATTGAAAATTTCAGGCGGTGTTGCATACATGTAGACGTTCTGAACTGTCAAATATTTTAGCTTACAGTAAGACAATTGCCAAGTTATGGATTCCTGAAAATGGTATAAACACAAAATGATGGCCACTTTTGATGACAATATTTCCACACTGAAGCATATGAGATCTTCGATAATTAAATATATATCACTTCAGTAATCATGTTGTATTGAACTGGAGGAATACTTCGGAAAGAATTCAAACTTTTTGATTTATGGCACTTCAAAATTGACAAAGATAATATTGGATCCAACCTTTAAGTGCATTTACAATTTTACTGGTAGAGTCAACCATAAAAACAAAAACATCAACTTAAAGAAAAGTTTTTAGACTCTGAATACACCAAATTCCAAAGTGGTACCCAAAAGAAAAGTACATAAAATTGTCTGTCAAAGACAGCTATCAAGGCATGGGGTGATAGATTTTTTCTGCCTTTCTAACCATGTTCTGTTTTGTTTATGTAGCCATGTGCTTTTGGTACCTTTGCCACAGTCCCTCCCTCTCACAGAACTGAGTCTCCTCCCCCAATTTTAGCAGTACTGATATCAGCTATCGACTCTAACAACAAGAACAACATTATTTTGTATATACTACTACTACTACTTATAATAATGATAATAATAATAATAATAATAATAATAATAATAATACTGATACTACTGATAACAGTAATAACCTCTTCTAGTACCCCAGGGAAAAGTGTAATAATCAGTGTATTTACTTGTCTAAAGCAATTTCCTTTCATTTTATTTTTTTAATTTAATTAAAAAAAAAATATATATATATATATGGGCAATTCCAGCGTTATGGACGTGACATTTTCGTGCATTATTGATGAACAAAAGGCCACATAACCTCAGCAAACCTAGCAGTATTTCACAATTTTTTTCATATTCTTCTGCAAACTCCATGGCTGAATACAGGCAAACAGAAAAAATTAATATCATGATTTGCATCATAAGAATATGAGCCTTTCAATTTGCGTTATGGACGTGACGAAAAACGGACAAACTTTTGAGAGAGCGTAGTTTTTGCTGTGAAGTGTGTGAAATTTCTAGAGAAATGTAAATATTACTACATTCATACCAAACAGGACACCTCAGTAAAGACAGAGAAAGACTTAATTTCAAATGTAAATGTAAAAAAAGTTGGTTTTCATTGGGAGACATGGCGTTATGGATGTGACGTTATGGACGTGACGTCTGGAAAAACCCTCCAAAACGATACAAAACAATTGTGAACGGTGGATTTTAACCTGTAACAAGAGAAATAGTAATATAACAATGAAAAATAACTGATAGCATTGCAGCTTTGTGTGTGTTATCACCCACTTATGCCCATTATAAGCCCCTCCATAGACTTACATTATAGCTGAATAGGGTAAAAATTTTAACAAACAGATATCCTTTCGAAACTTGCTCAGTTGAATATTTACATCGAGACAATACTTTTTTGTATTGGAAGTTTTCTGAAAGAATTTGTATGTCCATGTAGGTGAGACTTAAAGTTTTAAGGTGAGGTTTACTTTTCGTGGAATTGCCCATATATATTTTTTTTTTTTTTAATTTCTAAAGCAATTTTAGTTATTTTCATTAACTAATTTTATTTTATTTCCTCAATAAACATATGATGAATGGGATACAGATGTGGAAGATCTAAAGGTTTGTGAGCACACTTGCTTTGCTTTATATGGAAAGCATTTGATCAATGAGTAAGTCAAACAGATGCAATATGCCTAGAGTGTTCACAACTGTTAAGTATGTTATGTTTTTTGCCAGCCTGTGGGTGTCTGTGTACAAGACACTACAAAACTGCACAGATTTGGATGGCAGTATTGGAGCAATCAAGAACTGAACCAGTTTTGATGACGTCTAAAGGATCTGTAATCCAGTACACAAAGAAGAAGTTAAATCATATTCTTGACCCTTATGCTTTGGAAGAAATTAGCACTCTCAGAGTGCTTTTTGAGTGTAGACATTCAACTCAGCCATTGATTTTCAATTACTTTGTACTGATAGTAGGACTGCCACAAAGCATGGTCTCAATGTTGTCAAGAAAATGACTAGTTTATTTTGATATACTTCTCTATCATGGTGGCTGAGCTACTAGCCTTCTGAACCCAATGGTGGGAGTAATTTAAGGGCCCCGCCCACAACCAACTCTAGTGCCCTTTGAAAAAAAGTCATTACCCATGAGCCCTAGCACCTGATGAGACTTTCTTTTTTTCATTTCCATTGTTAAATCATGTGCTACAATTTTAATGTTTAAGCCAAGGCCTATTACTTAGAAGCTAGAATGTGGGTACAGCGAGAACGTATGTCACAATGCATGTGTTTTGAACTTAGTTACCCTGATTAAGTCAAAGGTATCATCATGTATGTTGGTTTGTGCTTTACAGTTAGGGCTATTCAGATTTTGGTTCATTCTTACATCCTAAATTGTCTAGAGTTAGTAATGGCCTGAAGAAAAGTCATTTCATTTGGCAACCATGGTTATGGCCTATAGTTGGATATATGTCATACATTAATATTTAATGTGTTCATAAGTCAATTTACTAAGCTGTTAATCTCTGGTCTGTGTTATACAAGTATATCTCCACAGGCATTGGATAACTTTTCACTCAAAATGTAAACTTTAGAAAAAATTTCAACATGTGTCACTTCTGCTGACAATTGTGGTTATAACATTTAGTTGAATTTGAATAGATATAATCATTAACATTATTAACATTGCTGATAAGTCAATTCACTATACTAAAGAAGAAAAAAATGTCTAGAAAAAATTACAAAATACTTTGATAAAATATCTAGGTTATTATTTATTAATCATCTATCAATTAAACTATCTATCAATCAATTTGCAAATATTTGAAGAGATTGCAATGCTGGTCCTTTTAGGCCCATGACAATAAATCTGAATTTACTGCCACCTGCCGATTTATGCTCCATTTTAGTGATCAGTCATAAGAAGTTTTAGTTTCTTACAATTATAAGCCAGCTCATATTAACTCTCAGGATCACAGACTGCATTTCCTTTGAGCATATTAAAGTTACAGCTATACATTCAATGTATGGTAATGTGGTATGAAGCCGTGATGACCAGGAAACCAACAATAATCATGATCAACAATAGCAGGCAAAATGCTCATTAATAATAAAAAGAAACCTCATTGGCTAACCATACAAGGAATATGCAGACACCAAACATCCAATGAAAAGCCTAATTGATGAATAAAGGGAGGGGCAGAACCTAGGCCCAGAAGCACATGGCTATGTGGGCAAAGTAGTCCATAGCAACCAAGGGACCAAATAAACAAACACACCTAGCAACGAAGGCAGAAAAAACAATCACCAAGACTGTGAAAGCCATCTTTGATATAGTAATTTATGTGGTTTGGCTAAAGGTACCATTTCAAAATCTTGAGCATTTGCAAAATAAAACATGGGCTTTGTGGTGGTAACTTTGATTTTAAGGTACACTCAACCAGTAATTTGGAGAATATGCTTAAACTATAGGTCTTAATTCATTTATATCATCTTTAATGTCTCAAAACTCAAAAGCTGTTATTAATATCAAATATTTACCTACTTGAAGATAATGTACAATAACTTGTGTGAACTACATAGAAATACCAAAGATCTGATGTCATTCGTGTACAAGATACAGTACTGTGAAATAGATAGGAAAAAATGAACATGTAATTTTTTTGCCATTTTCAGCAAAGCATTACTCAGCAAATGTGCTACCGTGAAAGGTGTACTTCACAGTGTAAAGACACATACTACTTTAGAATATGTCCTGAAAGTTTCATAAATGTCGCATGAAAACTCTAAGAGTAACGCTTTGTGGAACATGGATATTTTCTCAGAGCTCCACTTTCTTGACACACGACCCCCTTTTTTAAGACCCCATATCTCAACAACTATACAAGATGCAATGGTAATATTTCACATTATAGGTCCTGGGTATGGTAAGATCATTCACATAAAGTTTGAAGCAAATCCAAGATGGTCAGGCGGAATTTTTGTCTGAGATTTGTTGATTTGGCACGGAATGACCCTATATGGACTCCTGGCCGTGTTCTGACCACGCAAAACCATGAATCGAAACTCTCTAATGCCCCCTTGTGGTCGAACATTATAACTTGGAAACGGTTTGACCTATCATAGCCAAAGTTGGTACTCAGACTGTGGACCACCTTCTGAACATGCAGTATGACTTATGTGAATCTCTGTAGCGCCCCTACTAAGAGAAAGAGTTTAAAAGGCAGACTGAGTGAGTGTGTGACAGTGAGTGTCTGCGAGTGTCAAATATGAGGGTGAGACAAAGATAGCACACCTGTTCCGAGTGAATGTGCCTTCACTGTGTAACATTGTTGCGGTATGCACTCTTTGCGGTGCACCTGGTGCGAGGGCCCGTCATCGCCACTTGTGGCTTTAATTATTATTATTATTGTTAGTACATACACTGTAAAAAAAGAAAAGTTAGCAGAACTTGAAATTTCAAAGTCAACCGATTTCACTGGCTTTTTTAAGTTAGCCCAACTCATTAAAGTAAGTTAACACACTGTTAAAAAAGAAAAGTTTGCTGAACTTAAAATTGTAAGTCAACCCATTTCACTGGCTTTTTTGAGTTAGTCCAACTTCAGAGTGCATAACTTGATATTTCAAGTTGCCAGGACTCATTAAAATAAGTAGTCAGAACACAGCATCTTAAGTTGCCGCTACCTTGATGTCAAATTGACATGTCCCAGAATCCCTCACCTTCCACATAAATTCGATCATGTTTATCCATGTTGAAATGTAATTGTGAAGAATCAATGAGTAGATGAACAATTGTTAACACTATAAATTGCACAGTATAACCATCATGCTACTGTGTTACACTTTGTATTAAAAATTATATTTATTATGACACACCATCATGGAGATGACTATCCACAATTTACTTATCCTTGTAGGTATGATCACTAAAGTAATAGATAAAGCTTGTTTGGATATTTAAAATATTATTGCTGACAATGAATGGACATCAAAGCTGCAGGTGTTCAGATCAGTGATAAATCAAAATCATCTTAACAAGCTATTTATTTCACTCAAGATATTAGGTTTGGGAGATGTGATAATGGCATGATGTTTCTATTAAAAAAACACTGCTTATGTAAGGCTTTGTGTGAATAATAATCATTCCAATCAGGGTTGAATTGTAATGCTAACCAAAAATCACATTTATTTGAAAATCTGTTTATATTTACTAATAGGTTGCACTAGGAAGTGTGCAACCAGCTTAAACTAGGTTGCACTAGGAAGTGTGCAACCTCCGCTTAAACTAGGTTGCACTTGGAAGTGTGCAACCTCAGGTTAAACTAATCAACTAAGATTAGTTAACTTGCTTCTTCAGGCACACATTTTTGGAGCATGTCCAAATTTCAGTGATACCTGTGCTGGAGCAATCAAATGATCAATTTCGAGCTCAGCTGAAGATTATGAATTCCAGTTTGAAATCATCATTTGTCTTTTAAGAAAGGGCTTCTCAGTTACCCTTGCTCTTCCCTGAAAATTAACCAATAATCTAAACTTTATCCTAAATTTGGCATCAGTTTCAATCTTGCCTACTTTTTGAGAAACCGCACTGAGCACTAAGACAATATTTGAAATAAAAATGAACAGTAAGACAATATTTGAATTTAAAATGGACAAATACTGGTACCCATAATTCTCAGACGTAACTCTGAAACACCTCTGTCATGAGAGTGTTGACTTGCGCTAGAGCCAGTGGGAGCTTAGCTCCAGGAAGTGTGACTCCAAGTGACCATTAAAACTAACTTGACATTAATCTTATTTAATTCATTTCTTCAGTGTCATAGAATTAAGAAAGAAAATGCTTTGGTATGAATGATTATCACAGTTGTTTTTAAAAGCATTTAAAAAGGATGCCATGCACATGCAAATACAGGCTATCAGCCTTGGTTTTATGGTTAGAGCAGGTATGCAGATGAAGCCATGCATAGACTAATGGTTGAAGCTTCCGACTTAAAATCAAAAGGTTGTTGGTTCAATCCCTATGTGCTCACTACTTGAAAATATGTTGGTAAGGACAGTGTTTTTTTTTGTACTAAGAGCAATCACTGTTTTCTCAAAAAAAAAAAAAAAAGATTTTATGTTGGCAGAGCAAGGATTTTTTAGTTGGTAGAACAAACAATTAGTAGTGTTTACTTACTTTAATGAGTCCTGGCAACTTGAAATATCAAGTTCTGCACTCTGAAGTTGGACTAACTTAAAAAAAGCCAGTGAAATCGGTTAACTTTGAATTTTAAGTTCAGCAAACTTTTCTTTTGTAGAGTGCTTTTTAAAATTATATTAAAAATATGGCATTACTGTTTAGGAAGAACTGAAGCTATGCATAGACTAATGGATAGGGCTTCAGACTTGGAACTGTAAGGTTGATGGTTCAATCCCGATGTGCTCTCAACCTGAAGATGTATCAGTAAGGACAGCTTTTTTTTGTACAAAGACCAATCACTTGACTTGAAATTTCAAGTTGGCAGAACAAGGAATTTTAAGTTGGTAGAACAAACGACTGTGTGGTTAAAGTAAGTAGTGTTTACTTACTTTAATGAGTCCTGGCAACTTGAAAAATAAAGTTATGCTCTCTAACTCGAGAAAACCAGTGAAATCGGTTGACTTTGAAATTTCAAGTTCTGCTAACTTTTCTTTTTTTACAGTGTAATATTTTGTAAATTGTAAGGCCATACAGTATCCCAGAATTTCTGGCATGTTCTAGAAATCCCACTTCAACCACTGACTCTAGTCATTCTGATATCTAGTAATAAACATGACTCACTCCTGCATTTCAGTGATTTTGTTCTCCACAGTGCCCATCTCCTGGTTCACAGAAATGTCAATCACATCATTACCCTCACTCTTCACTATGGTCACCTGTGCAGAAGAGCATTTGTCAAATCTTACACTTTATATTTTCATACTACTCCTATTATGTTCTTTTCTTTTGTTCCACCCACCTCCACTGTTGTTATGTCATTCAGTCCAAGATGGTCTTCTGCCTTCACCTGCAGGATCATTTTCACATTCTCACTTGTCACTGACACTACATACACCTGACCACTAGAGGGCTACAGCAAACATGGAGCTGGAGCTCATGAGCGAGTATTGCAGTGTGTCCCCATCAGGGTCTGTGGCCTGGGGGGAGAATTAGACAGAAGATGATGCAATGCTGTAGTGCTCACATTACAACAAAACAGATGACTGCAAATTTTATCTATCTATCTATCTATCTATCTATCTATCTATCTACCTATCTATCTATCTATCTATCTATCTATCTATCTATCTATCTATCTAGTGCTTTGCCCGTGTAGCAAAGGCTTTTTTCTCCACAGAAAGCACAGCACCGGCAGTGAGAGGGGGAGCGACGTAGTTAGAGCGGCAGGAGTCTACTGAGCTTCATTTACTGTTATCTTTGCTAAACTTTGTCCAAACAGCATCACACTTGGCACTGCACTCACTCATGTCATTAGCAAGATGCATACCGAATTTGAGGTCAAGTCGGACAAATAGTTGCAGAGCTATGCGTGGAACACACAGACACACACAGACAGATGTTCCTTGCATTAATAGATAGACTAGTGCATTGCCTGTGTGTGCCCCCCCTCCCTCAGCCAGCTAAGCTCTGCAAAGGGGTAGTGGCTACCGTCAGGGCCGGACTGGGATCAAAAAATGGCCCGGGCATTTTTGGCCATGATTTTATTCAATAGTAATACTTTTGTGGCTAGCTAAAATTAGCCTGACATAGCCCGCCCATAATATGAATGTTCATACGTATTTATGGTCTGGAAACGGTCTTCTGGGGCGGCTTTACATCGGTAGAGAGACTACCGGCCAATAAGCGAAGCCGTTTCAAACCAGAACTGAATGCCCTTCCCCCCGCCCTATCATCGCGTCAGATTAAAGAACCTCCAGACCATGAATACGGATGATCAGCAGTATTAAGTTCGGGCTATGTCAGGCTAAGCTAAAATAACACTGTAAGTTGGATATATTGCATGAATATGAGAGATTTCATTAAACTAGCCCAATATCCATTATGAAAATTTTGAGTAAATTATAGCCCCGGCACAAAAATGACAGTCGGCCCACCGGGCATTGCCCTGTATGCCCTTTGGCCAGTCCTTGCGTGGCTACGGTTAGAGTGGCAGAAGGCAACTGCTTAATTTCCAGATATCTTTAGTATTTTTAATCCATTACCAAATTTGGCACTGCACTCACTCGTGCCAATAGCAAGATGCATACCAAGTCTGAGGTCAGTTGGACAAACGGTTTGAGAGTTAAGCGTGGAACACACACACAGACACAGAGACAGACGTTCCTTGCATTAATAGATAGATGTAATATGTTTTCACCTCAACTTGTACCACATGTTGGTTAGGTAGTGCATCACTGAAGATAGCAGTTTTATACATTTTGGCATTGAATACAGGAGCTTCATTCACATTCTTCACATGGACCGTCACCTATTGAGAAATAGACAGCATGTTTTAAACAGGTGTGTCAAAATCTGTTACTTTCCAATGTTACATTACATGATTGGTGCATTATAAGTCAATTATATGCCAGTCAACAGGGTGAATTACGGATAATATAATATCTTGGACATCCTTCCCAACCCTCAATTCTACTTTGTAAAAGATTCAGGTAACTACAGTAAATTAGCCTGGTGACACCATACGTACTTCACCCCAAAATTTGATTTCGGTCTCATATAAGATCTGGCCCAACCCACATTGTTCGGTTCGCGTACGGTTTAGCCGGTCAGCAAACGATTGAGAGCTTTGACACAGAACTTGCCTACTGAGTTGCTTGTAGTCCAGCAAGCTTGTAGTTCAACAGTATAAGAACTCATTCGTTATTCTCCCTCCTACTTTCAAATTCACTTTACAAAATCGGCACGTCATTAACATCCCTGATCTTTAAGACTCATTGACACTATTATGTCAAACAGATAGAAACTAGTCAGCTGTCCATTTGCGACTGAAAGTGGGCATTAGAAGCGTGAGAACCAGATGAGAGCTTGAACTTTCAGCTCACTGAATATGTCATTTCGAAACTGAAACAAATTCCTCTTACAGTGTTCCAGACTTCATGACGGAGATAATTGCAGTCGTAGTCAGGTAAAGGCCAGTCTAACAGTAAATGCACATTTGCACACAATTTCAGATAGATTCACAGGGTTAATTACTGAGCCTGGCAGATGGTCCTGGATACAGTTAGCTTTTCAGGACTTTTCCAGGACACAGATTGCCAGGCTATTGTTTTTCATAACAATCAATAATCTCATTATTTTGTCTTGACTTTGGACTTTGGACTTGGACACATGATCTGTTCTTCCACACTTTTAGCACATACCTTGGTACTGGATGTTATTGTGCTGTCCATCTTTAGGGAAGCCTACAAGAAATAGAATGTTGACATTTGTAATTCCAAAGACAATAATGGAAATTATTAAATAAAGTGTCTTCTTTAAAATGTAACAACAATTACACAACATAATGTACAGGTATAAAGTGTCTTTTTTAAACATAAGCCCCTTTCCCATTGAGGAATATAGCGGGTTAAACACGCCTTAAGCGCGCTCCCGCTGTTCCGTTCCCATTGAGGAGCCGTATTGCCGCATCAACTCGGCTCGGCTTTTCGACCCACCTGGGGGGTAGTCTTTTTGCCGAAGCGAGTTCAATGGGAACGGACAACGACCCGCGTCTGAAGTGGGCGTGACTAACAGCAACAGAGCAACAGCAGCAACAGAGTTCAGGCATTGACATTTAAACACTTAGGCTAATAAAAAAAAAAGAAAATTGCTAGGCTACCGTTTCAGACAGGTAACTGCAAGACTGGCTACGTTATCCAAGCAGGTTCTGTGGATTAAAAAGCATGGTCCTTTTGAGCAGTTTACAAGGACAGGTAGGTTTGTGGATTTCTACTTCTATAAATGCTGCTACCATTGAGGATTTTTAAAGCTAAATTGGTGGGTTTTGACTAGATTGTGAGCTTGTTTGTGAGATGGTCATGTCATGACAGTAGGCTGGTGGTGAGCTTGCGGTGACAGTAACTTTAGCTGTCAAAGTAGCTGCTTCATAATGTGATTTGATCAAGCCAAGTGTTGTTCATTCTCCATGGGTTTGCTTTCTGATTGTATGACCGGTTTTGCTATGCTTTTCGTGACCGGTTAGCTGCCTGTTGCTGCCTGTAGTTTAATTGCTAGTTAGACCACCGTATGGATTTGTTGTTTACATTCTCAAGTTCACGTGGTTCAGATGAAAAAAGAGCAGTGCGTAGGCTTAGGGACAGTCATAATGTGATTTATGGTTGATCAAGTTTTATTCTCCATGGGTTTGCTTTCTGTTTGTATGAGTGGTTTTGCTATGCCTTGAGTGACCAGTTAGCTGCCTATTGCTGCCTGTAACTGCTAAAGTTAGTTAGACCTCCATATGGATTGTTTACATTCTCAAGTTCACGTGGTTCAGATGAAAAAAGAGCAGCGCATAGGCTTAGGGACAGTCATAATGTGATTTATGGTTGATCAAGCCAAGTGTTGTTTATTCTCCATGGATTTGCTTTCTGTTTGTATGAGTGGTTTTGCTATGCCTTGAGTGACCATTTAGCTGCCTATTGCTGCCTGTAACCTAGCTTAATTGCTAACGTTAGTTAGACCTCTGTATGGATTGTTTACATTCTCAAGTTCACGTGGTTCAGATGAAAAAAGAGCAGCGCATAGGTTACGTCATTAAACCCGCCCGACTTTGCGTGTTACGTATTACGCTTTGTGCCTCTAGTCAAACCCCCAGAACAGGCCAGCGACACGGCTTTGGGCAGGGGTTAGAATTGCGTTCCCAATTGCTTGACGCGGGTTTGGACACGGTATTACGACCCGGCATTATACCGCGTTGCAATGGGAAAAGGGCTATAGACATGCATAGACATATTGACTGTGACGCTCAGGTCATTCTACCATTTACGTTTTGTCCTTACTTGTATGTGGATGATAATGGGGTCCTTCATTTCCTCAAAATCCTGTCCAGAAACAACTTTGATGACTCCTGTGCTCTGGTCTATAGAGAAGTCGCTCCAGTAATCACTTGGAGAAACTAAGGATGACAAATATGCCTGTAATATCCCGATTATACAACAATTTACCTCAACGTCACTGCAGTAATACACGTTCTTCCGGGTGACAAAAGCCGTAATGTTCTTAACGAAACGTTTGTCAAAAACATACATTCTATATCATCAAATGTGTGTTTTTTGGTTACAAAACTTAGTTTTTCATTACATATTCAACAATTCTGACACCTTTCTCATCTCATTTTACAAAATAACAAGTCATAAACTGCACACTTGATCATTTGAGACTGATTTCACCGCATGGATCTCTTCTGATCCCAAGCTAACCATAGTGTGATATTCTTAACCCCTGCCTCGCATATGTGAAACAAGCCTAAATAGTGCTGGCGTTTTACTTTAGTGTGTTAGTAGCTTTCAAGGAACGATCAAACCATTTATAAATGGTGTGGTGGGTGGTTTACATCTGAAAATAGCTATAAACCTAACCCCAGCTAGCCACGTAGGACATAGTTAATAATCATAATCATAATAATTATTTTTATCACAAGAACTCTTCTTATTGATGCCAGAATAAATGAGATGATTTGTACCTTCACTGATGCTGTAGACTATTTCATGGTCCTCCATGATACTGGCCTTAATAGGTGCTGGGAGAAGCTCAAGAATAGGTACCGCCTGTAGTGGAACAAAATTAGTGTCATATAAGAAAAGTCCAGTTGATATAACAAACAGAAAGTGTATTGTAGTCCATTGTATTACTGTAGCATCAACAGACCACTCACTTGGTTTTCCATTATGGAGGCTTCATAATTGTCATATTCAAACCGTGGAGTCAGTACAACGTTGACTATCACTTTGGTTTCATCATAGAGGTCGTCAACATCCTGTTGAGTAGATAATGTCCATCATAGTCAGATTGTAGCCTCCTGACAACATTCCATGGTTTAATTCACTCACAATACTCGGTGCTGTTTCTTTACAAGAGCATCTTCATTTACACAAGTAGTAGCAGATTAGAGAAGGTAAAACTGTACCTGTGCCCTCACTGTGAAGCTGTACTGGCTGGAGGTGGTGTAATTCAGACGTTGTTTGAGGAAGATCTGTCCATTCACATTAACCTCAAACATAGGTGATGGTGGCTGTGGAGGAATGAGTTTATTTTTGGATGAGTGAATTTTTGATACGTCACTACTTAAGCCATTACGGCTAACATGTGTTCCTATAATAATGTTTTATCCAACATTTTATACAGGTAGCAAGTTACTTTCAGATGGCAACAAAGTCCCAACACAAAACTAGACATGGTGACTTTGCCATACTCATGTCCTGTAAAGCAGACTCTAGGTATGGGGTCATTTCATGTCAATTCACCCAAATTCTGGAAAATTCCCCGCTTGACCATCTCAGAATTTACTGAAAAAAATCTACTAAAAAGATACCATTTTTAATAGTAATAATCCAAAATATTAGGTTCATAACCTCAATAGTTTTTTAATAAGAAATATTTCATTTGGAATGCATTTCGGGCATTTTTTGGCATCATAATCTAAAGGCTGTTTTTAAACAGCAATATCTGGACAACTATCTCACCTATAGCCTTCAAATTTTCTACTGTCAATATATGGTAGTTATAGCCTCCAGACATGGAATATCAAGATTGTAGCTCAAGCATAACTTAGGACACAGGCGCTCAAACTTCTACCAAAGTATGGCTTGGCAAAATGAGATGGTAACTTTGAAGAGTTGTCAAGGCCCCAGTTTTGGACATAGAAGACTTATATTTTACAGAAAGTATATCTGGCAACAGCTCAAACACTCTACAAAACATGGTCACTCGAAGATGAATGGATCCACAAGTATTATGCCTCAAATATGGGCAAAAACACATTTGTGCCCAAATTCAGAGCCATATTCCAAAAACTGAGTTAATGGATCAGGTCCATTTTTTTGTTTTTGAAAGATCAAATTATTGTTAAACTTATATAAAAAAATTGGGAGGGTGTTTTGCCCCATTTTGTCACAATTAATTTTCAAACATGGGCTATATGTGGGTGGGTGATTGTTTTTTCCTCTTGATTCCTAGGGGTGCGTCCACCCAATTTTAGAGCCATATTCCAAGAAACTGAATTAATGGATCAGGTGCAATTATTTGTTTTTGAAAGACAAAATTATTGTTAAACTGATATAAAAAAAATTTGGGAAGGTGTTTTGCCCCATTTCGTCACAATTCATTTTCAAACATGGGCTATATGTGGTTGGGCGATTGTTTTTTTTCCTCTTGATTCCTAGGGGTGTGTTTACCTATGACTATGTTTACATAGCCATGTGTTTTGGAGACTGCTGTATTTGTATCCAACCATTTACTAAATATGTGAATTGATCTGATAAAAGATTCACCTCTCCCTTGTTGAGTTCTTTATAGTCATGTTTTGACCTTTTTATTCTCCATTGAAGAACGTAACAAATTCATGTTTTTACCTTAATTTCGTGTAATAAAAGTGCTTGGTGTTTGATCAACATTTTCAGAGTCAACAGTAGATTTTATGCTCATTGTAGTTGCATTGCATTAATGAAAACAATGACTGAAATCTCTCTTGATTACTGACTTTTCATAATTTGAAGTGAAATGAATTTTTTTTTTTTTTTAAAGAAAAAAATGAACTCTCCTTTGAGTTATGTGCTCATTAAAAAAATTACATTCAACTTCAACAATATTTTAGAAGATTAACAATCACCATGCTAATCTGCATCGCTATATTTCTTCACTTTAAACAAATCTATGCTATTCTTTGTCATAGAAACGATCATTATTCATTTTCTGCAATGTTAACAGCACGGCAGTGTGAACATGATCCTTCCTTAAAAGTTCAATGTTGACCAAGAGCAAATACAAACTTGGATGAGATTCAAAAGCCATTTGTATGATCTTCCATGTTATCTACATGAGGGTGGCTCTAGCGTTTTTCCAATATGCTACCAAAAATAAAATCAATAAAATCACAGGACGACTACACCTTCACTCTTTTTGCTTGTAGAGCTTCAAAAGGCTAATTACTAGCACAAACATGAGAATAAAATTTAAAAAATCATAAATGTAAGTCGACTGGTTATGGTGGTGGGGTATGGGTAATCACTGTTTGATTGCGCACATGCTGTATCTGTGGGTGTGTCTGTCAACCACCATGATGTAGAAGCCATGTCTGTTTGGTTGGGCTGGATGAATTTAATGATGATATGCCTGAAATCTTTTCTGTCTAAACCAGACAAGTAAATGTTTAAGATAACTAAGTCTTACATTTGAATCTGGAAAGTAAAAAAATACATAGTTGTGAAATGTAATACTGTATTGCTGCTGCATTTGGTTGAGTTTACTTCTTTCAGATGCAGCATGCAGATATTACTTCACATAGAAGCATCTGTATTTGAAATGATAACAGAAACATGTAGGGAAGGGCGGAAGATCCAAGCAAAGGAGAAGTATCTAAAACATGTCTCAAATAAAGTTGATTGACTTTGACATGGCAATGTAAATATAGTCACACGTGGTAAAGGTAAACATTGTCATAAGACAAAAGTCAATGTTTGCAATATGGCTCTGGAGTTGGGTGGACACACCCCAGGGATCAAGAGGAAAACCCCAACATATACCCCATGTTTGAAAATTAATTGTGACAAAAATGGGGCATAACACCCTCTCAAATGTTTTATGTAAGTTTAACAATAGTTTGATCTTTCAAAGTAAAAAAAAAATGGACCTGGTCCATTAACTCAGTTTTTTTGGAATATGGCTCTGAAATAGGGTGGACACACCCCTAGGAATCAAGAGGAAAACAATCACCCACCCACATATAGCCCACGTTTGAAAATTAATTGTGATGAAATGGGGCAAAACACCCTCCCAATTTTTTCATATAAGTTTAACAATAATTTGATCTTTCAAAAATAAAAAAATGGACCTGATCCATTAACTCAGTTTTTTGGAATATGGCTCTGGAGTTGGGCAAAAATGTGTTTTCCCCCATATTTTAGGCCTAATACCTGTGGATCTGTTCATCTTAGAGTGACCATTTTTTGTAGATTGTTTAACCCGTTACGTGAGATACTTCCTGTAAAATATGGGTCTTCTATCTCCAAAACTTGGGTCTTGACAACTCTTCAAAGTTGCCATTTCATATTGCCAAGCCATACTTTGGTAGAAGTTTGAGTGCCTATATCATGAGCTACAATCCTGATATTCCATGTATGGAGGCTATAACTACCACATATTGACAGTAGAAAATTTGAAGGCTATAGGTGAGATGGTTTTCCAGATATTGCTGTTTAAAAATGGCCTTAGATTATGGTGACCAAAAAGCATGTCATTTGAAATATTTTTTATAAAAAAACTATTGACCGTATGAAGCTAATATTTTGGATTCTTACTATTAAAAATGCTATCTTTTTACTAGAATTTTTTCAGGAAATTCTGAGATGGTCAAGCAGGAGGCATTGGGTGAAATGACATGAAATGACCCTATGGCAAGGAGCCAAAACTAACAAAATAAGAAATGGCGTACCCTAATACAGTATGTTTACTCTTATAGTTTAACAATTTAATCTGAATCTATTGTAATGTCATGGTTCAGCCCTACCCTGGTCCCATCATACTCTGGGTATACAAAAATCACAAAAAAACACAAACAGTACAAGTATACAGTACATTGTGCTTCAACCAGAATCAGTTTTGTAGACTAATGGTTTGCTCACTGATTAGGAATAACTATTGTATACAGCAGTGTTTCTTAACTGGTGGGTCACGACCCAAAAGTGGGTCGCGGAGGGATTATTGGTGGGTCGCGGAGCCTTGGTGTAAAAAAAAAAAAAAAAAAAAGGCTAATTCATTGATTCGCTAAAAAACCCCACGCCTAACTTTTTCCTGCAACAATTTGCAACTCTTATTTTCGCTGACAAAAATGCTATAAAGAGCACCATCTCTGCACATCTCAACAACAAAACTGCAAACGCAGTTTAATGACTACTTTCCGGAGAGCGCACAGGGCAGAGAAGAAGAATGGGTGCGCAATCCCTTTGAAACCGACGTTGGAAGCGCTGCGCTGCGTAGTGAGGAAGGGAACCAGCTGATGGAACTGTTGTGTGACCCGCAGCATTCGTGTCAGACACTCTGTGTCAGTTCTGGTGCGATTTCACAGCTGAGTAGCCCTATTCCACGTTATCAAGACGGGCAATTAAAATCTTATTACCTTTCAGCACCACATATCTTTGTGAAAGTTGCTTCTCCACTCTTGTCAAACTCAAATCAAAACAGAGGAACAGGTTGGACACTGAAGACGATCTACAAGTTGCTCTGTCTGTCATCCTAACGTTACCAGATTTCAAAGCCCTTGTAACTAGTAAAAAACATCCCCAACTCTCCCATTATAGGTGCTTCTCATTGCACAAGCATTACTAGGCATACTTAAAGGCAATGTTTGTTTTGTTAATTGCCACAGGCCTACTGCTATTCCCAGATCTTGAAAGCCTAATATAATGGATGTTTTTTATTAATGTAAAGAAATAGTTGTTGCTCAAATTCATGTTGCAATGTTCATACAGCCCACTTTGTTAAATGTAGGAAAATGTTCACGTCCTGATTAAATGAATTAAAAATTAATTAGTAGGTATAATAGTAGGTAGTAGGTATAATTGTAGGAATAATAATAATAATAACAATAATAATAATAATAATTGTTAAAAATAATAATGTTATTACGCAGGCCTATTATGGTTATATTTGGGGAATTGCATTGAATTGACTTGAATTGAATTAACGCTAAAAAATTTGGTCGCGAGCTAATGACAGTGGAAAATGGTGGGTCCCAAGACTGTTCCAGTTAAGAGGCACTGGTATACTGTATTGACTCATCTCATTATTGTTGTATGTGTGCGGGGCGGCGGATGACACAGTGGTGATTGACTATTTAGCTCTAGTTAAGCATTAACTAAGGATTAGTTAGGCTACTCATTAATAAGTATTATTTCAAATGATTAAATGATGAACATATCATGTATTCATTGTTTGTTCTTAATAAAATCACGAGTTATTATACATTCTCATGGAATTTTCCTTATTTGTAAATGAAGAATTGACCCTTAATTCATCCTTTGTTTTTACGAAATTAGTGTTCAACAAATTAAAGACATATTGCAGAATTCATAGCTTATTTCATTATACATTCATAATAAAATCATTATTACTTTACTGTCTCTTCATGGGTATAATCTACTTATTTCATCATGAGTTGTGTATTATCCTAACACAATACATTACGCTAGTCAGTGCTGTTAACAAACTTCTAACATAAACTATTGGGAACAATATTCTGGTTGAAGCAACCTTTTCCCCTGTACACTTGTGTTACCTTTTCAAAGTTTGAGATGTGCATGCTTTTACTACATTTCTTCAAAATCACTCACTAGATAATCAATTGAACACAGACAAAGCTCACAGTGACATGAAACCTGGCTGGAATGACCATGTAGGTGATCTACATACTGCAGCCAGAGAAGCCTTCAGGCTCTGGTCAGCTTCAGGTAGGCCGAGACCAGGCCCAGTGTTTGAAAGTAAAAAGCTAACAAATGTAAAATTTAAATATGCTCTGCGGTCTATAAAAAGGAAGGAAACTATTATGAGAGCAGATTCCCTTGCTAAAAGTTTACAGCATAATAATTATTTTGACTTTTGGAAGGAGGTCAAGGTATTAAACAACTGTAAAACTTCCCTTCTTTCTGATATGGATGGGGTGTATGGTGCAGAGAATATAGCTGAGAGATGGCGTGCACATTACCAAGAGCTGTTTAACTGCGTTAAGAGTAAAGCTCTCTTGCTAGACAATATTGATCCATGTGAGAATATTGTGATTAGAGCTGATGAAATATCAGATGCAATCTCCATGTTAGACACTAACAAGGCATGTGGTATGGATAATATTTATGCAGAACACCTGAAGTATGGTAGCAAGAAACTTTGTCCTCTGTTAGCAATGTGCTTTACTGGTCTCCTTATTCATGGAGTTCTACCTGAATCTTTTCTGTCTATATTGCTTGTCCCTGTACTTAAAGACAAAGCTGGGAAGCTGAGAGCATGGACAACTATAGACCAATAGCACTGTCCAGTATCCCTTCCAAAGTTATTGAACGGGTCCTTATGACAAGGCTGGAGGCATTTTTACATACATCAGATAATCAATTTGGATTCAAGAAGAAACATAGCACTGATATGTGTATATTTGCTCTTAAGGAAATGGCTATGAGCTATGTGAGTAAGAACTCTACTGTATTTCTGTGTTTTTTAGATGCCTCTAAGGCGTTTGATAGAGTCAACCATGAAAAACTATTTTTAAAGCTGCTGCAGAGAGGGGTCCCAAAAGCCATACTAAGGCTCTTGATGTACTGGTACAGTCATCAGACCATGAGGGTAAAATGGGACAGTGCCATCTCAACCCCCTTCTATGTGTCAAATGGTGTGCGTCAAGGTGGATTGTTATCCCCTGCATTATTTAATGTGTATATGGATGAACTGTCAAGACAACTGTCTTTATGTGCTACAGGCTGCTTGGTTGGTAGCTCTCTCATTAACCATCTTATGTATGCAGATGACTTGGTTGTTATAAGCCCATGCAGTGCTGGCTTACAACAATTGCTTAAAGTGTGCACACAATATGGTTCTGAGTTTGATATTAGTTTTAATGCGAAAAAGAGCAATGTAATGATAGTCAGAAGCAAATGTGATAAAAATATGACTTTCCCTGTGTTTTATCTGAGTAATAGTCCACTTCTGGAGTGTAAAGAGGTCACTTACTTAGGTCATATTTTCTCAAATGATCTCAGTGATGATAAAGATATTTACAGACAATGGCGTAAGTTAAATGTACAGGCAAACATGCCTTTTGTACACCTATGTATACAGCTCAGCTATGGTGTAATTACAAGAAAAGTAGTCTGCAAAAGCTAACAGTTGCTTATAATGACACTATGAGGCTGTTGTTAAAGATACCTATGGGTCAGTGCCAGCTACCTGTTTGCATTCTCCAATGTGCCTTCATGTGAGAAACCTAATGTACAAGTTTATGTGTAGGATAGATAATTCAACAAATGTATCATTGAAAGTCTGGTGAAACCTTCAAAGAGTGCCATGAGGTATTTATCTAAACTAAGGAAACATTGGAGGGGCTTTTTATATGTCTAAATGTTGTGATCTTGTCATGTCTTTGTATGTTTCTTATTATTTCTTTTATCTATTTATTCTGTATGTTCATTTTATGAGATATGGACCCTGATTCTGGTGTCTGAAATAAAGAATAAGAATTAGCTTAACGGGTGTGTCTTGACACGTCCCTTAGAACACATCCTGCTTAATGTACTCACCTGAATGCTATATGTGATCTGTTTGAAGGCTGGACTCATATCTGCATCAGTAGCGCTCACCTGAACCACAACCTCATCAACAGGTAAACTCTACAGATGGAGAAGGAGCGCATTAAAATACAATATTGTTTCTTGATTTATTGGTTTCCTGTGAGAAATATTAACACTTGTGTTACAAACCTCTAAGACATTTGCCCTGTACTCCTCTCTGTCAAAGACTGGTGCATTGTCATTCACATCTATGACGAAAAGTGTCCGACGATTTGGCACCTTAAAATAGATATAAACACTTTAAAATGTGTGTTAAATGGTGCTTAAGAAGTGATTTCTGTATTTGTAGTGTTCATTACTTTACCCCAGTGTTGTTACAGATGATTTCATAGGTCAAAACACCTCCAGTCTGTTGAACAGAAGAAAAAGTAATTGTTATACTAAACAAGCTAACAAATAAATGTATGATAATATAACAGCTTGATGTAAAAATACCAGCAACATCAGAAAAAGTAAAAAAAACCCAAAAAAACATTACCATCGTGGCAAATATTTTGATATAGCCTACACTGAAAAAAATGTTTTGCTTTACCTTTGTTAATGCCTCTGTGTCGAGCGGTTTCTTTGTGCTAACTTTGGCCGTTTTAGCGATGGGGTCAAAGGTGAACTCCAGAAAATCAGCACACTGAGGACATAGGGGCTCAACCTCCAACACCAGCTCAGCATTTGGTGTCCAGGGGAACGATTCTATAGCACCTGTTTTAGGGAAGAGAAATGATGGAAAATGAATGTAGCCGCAAAATTATCTGGGGTCCAGACTGCTGAAGTCGTCCCTTGAGGGAGAAATATTAAGAAATGTATGTAGTTAATGAACATTTGTAAAGATACAAAGAATAAGCACAACAGATGACACACTTTCTATGAACCCAGTATTCAAAGAGCATTATAACTGCATTCATAAAGGCTTATAATACATTCATAAAGGCTTATAACAACTGACATTAGAGTTCATAACTGATTATATGTTCTCATGACTGTACTCATAAGGCATTATAATGTCATCAAATAAATTTTTATAACTTGATGTTTCACAAAGCATTATAACCTTCTTTGAACTTTTGATAATAGGGGGACATACCACTTTACTTAGTATCTGTTATGGTGCCTTATTCATTTTCATGAGGAATTATGTGCTCATCTTATTTTACTTAGGGTATGCACTTAGCACTTGTAACTCATCATTATGCAGCATGAACAAATTGACAAAAAAGGACAAATAACAAATTAAAGCATAATAATGCTTTATGACAATTCAGGTTTAAAGACTTATAAGATAACATTATAATGCTTTATGAGTATAGACATGAGAATGTATAAACAGTTATGAACTCTAATGTCAGCAGTTATAAGACTTTGTGAATGTGTTATAAGCCTTTATGAATGCATTTATAATGCTCTATGAATACTGGGTTCATATAAAGTGTTACTGTTTTAACATAGTGACTTGTGAAGTGACTCAGTTTAGGCTAATTTGAAAAGTGATTTACCTGTGAATCCTTCATCCACGTACCCCAGTTGGATGACTGAACCAACACTGCAATCTAGAGTATTTTCTGGGACTTAGAGAAGAATACAAGAAATTAATATCATATACACTGCAGAAACTGCTGTCTACTGTAAAGTAATCGAATGCCTTTAGATTTAAAAAGTTGGTGTTGGTTTAATACTGCATAAATACTGCATTTACATTGCATGCACCTGTCATTTTGTTCTGCTGGTTCTAGTGACATTTTTATTTTTTCAAAGTAGGGACAAGTCCAAAGTGGTCAGTCATTTAAATTGAACAGTAAGCTATATAACATTTAATCTAAAGCATGTTAGACTACTATGTGAAATATTATCAATATCATGGTATGAAGGGCAGGTGAAATTATGATCCTGACTGCTGCTACTGGGATATATTTCCTCTTTGGAGGAATGTTGTAGTCATGCCAAAGCAGAAAAACAGCTTACAACCAAAAACCTTATTGTGGCAATGTGCATGTAAGTGCCTTTTTAGGACTTTAGGATAATTATTTGAAGTAGGCCAGCCTATCTTTATGAGATATATTGCTATTATACTCAAATTATGTCATTTGAGTGGAATACAGGCATTCTGAAAGGTCAGTTACACGGATATGTATTCTTCCCAAAAGACTTTCAGGAGTAAACAACTTTAATTTCCCACAGAATAGAGCTGGATACTTGGTGACTTGCCTTGATATACTGCTTGAGCCAGACATTGTTTATGGAATTTAATCACTGATTCCTCTATGTGAATTTCTAAATACCTTGGTCAAAATGTCAACTGGAAAAAGAAGTTGACTCATTCGGTAATCTCCTTCATTGCACATACCTGTGGTCACCTGTATAGAAGAGCATTGGTCAGATTTTCCATTTTTCTCATCAATTTCTGCTATTTTTCATTACGTTTTTTATCTGTTCACTCACCTCCACTGTTGTTATACCATACAGTCCACCCTGGTCTTCTGCCTTCACCTGCAGGATGAACTTCCCATTCTCACCTGCCACTGACACTACATACACCTGACCACTAGAGGGCTCCACTGCAAACATGGAGCTGGGCTCCAACAGAGAGTACTGCAGTGTGTCCCCAATATCCGGGTCTGTGGCCTGGGGGGAGAATTAGACAGAAGGTGATGCAATGCTGTAGTGCTCACATTGCGACAAATTAGATGACTACAAATTATACACTAGTTATGACATTTGCATGCATTATTGATGTTATTGATGTCCTTGATTATTGATGATAACATAACCCCTGCAAGTCTCGCAGTATTTCACAATTTTGTTCATTTTCTTGTGCAAACTTCATGGCTGAAAACAGGCAAACACAAAAACTTGATATCATGATTTACATCGTATGAATATGAGCCTTTCTATTTGCATTATGGATGTAACAAGAAATGGGCAATGAGTTCTGTGAAGTTTACAGAGAAACTTAAATATTATTCCATTCATACCAAACAGGACACCTCAGTGAACACAGAAAAAGACTTCATTTAAATGTAAATGTAAAATAAGTTGGTTTTGATTGGGGTTATTTGGGGAAAACCCGCATTATGGACGTGACGTCTGAAATAGCCTTCCAAAAAATTTCAAAACAAGTGTGAATGGTGATGTAACCTGTAACGACTGAAATAGTAATATAAAAATAGAAAATAATTGATAGAATAGTAGCATTGTGTGTTATAAGCCCCTCCATAGACTTACATTATGGCTGAATAGGGTAAAAATTTCAACAAATAGATATCCTTTCGTAACATGCTCAGTTGATTATGTGAGGGATAATGAACCACATGGCGTGCACATATAGAAAAATAATGCACGGGTTCGAAGTTCTAAAAGCCCACGACGCGTAGCGGAGTGGGCTTAACTTCGAACCCGTGCATTATTTTTTCTATATGTGCACGCTGTGGAGTTCATTATCCCGCTTATACCACTGTTGCCACTTCTCCGCTATGTGGTTTGACTAACAACATGCCCGTTTTGATGGCTAGGTGGCTAGCTGATGGTTGAAGACAAGCTAGTTGTCAGAACTACTTCTTTCGGTCGCAAATCGTCTCAATCAAAACTTACCAAGATAAACTGCCGTTACTAGTTCTAATGTACAGTTGCTAAGTCAGTCGTTAATTCCATCTCCAGTTGTCAAGCGCTAAGTCCAAGATTCTAACATGTCTTGGGCTCTGTAAATTCACCGTCTCCCATACTTCCAAACAAAGTGTGACAGAGTTAAAAACCATCGCGGTCAGAAGTTACAATGTTGCTGTGTCATGATAGTTGGTCGGGTCACTAAATTGTGAGCTTGTGTTAACGTGACAGTTTATTTAAAAGTCAGGGCGAGTTGGGCGAATTGATATGCAAGTCTGAATATGGACGGAAAAGTGGAACTACTTCATAGCCGTGCAGTTACCTGAAAAATAATGCACGTTCTAAATAGGGCATCACAATAGGAAATTTGACCAAGCAGTGGTATAATTACTTTGAGATAACACTTTTTTTGTATTGCCAGTTTTCTGAAATTTGTATGTCCATGTATAAGAGACATGGTAAGTTGGGTTAGGTTGACTTTTTTGTGGAATTGTTTTGTTTTTACCTCAACTTGTACCAGATGTTGGTTAGGCAGTGCATCACTGAGGATCACAGTTGTATACAATTTAACATTGAATACAGGAGCTTCATTCACATTCTCCACATGGACCGTCACCTATTGAGAAATACAGTGGATGTGTTAAGAGTCAGTTTCTGTAAGACTCATGCGGATTTCCATAGGGGCTGATACAAACCCTCTTCAGATCTCAATGAAAAAATTCTCATAGATACATATATGGGATAGATAAATAACAGAAAAATAAAACAATAAAACAAAATAACAATTTAAACATTTTTGACCTTTCCTAAAAAAAACTAGGGACTTTTGAAATGACTCATGGCAAAGGTGGAAATTTGATGCTTTTCAAAATGCACAACTTTGCCTGTCCATATTTCAGTGGGCTTTCAAGACAGCACTCTGATATTTGGCAAAATCAAAGCATGGGTCCAACAGTTTTGAAACATATTCTTATGATGGTCTCTAGCTCAACTGACGGCCATAGGTGGCCATTGAAAACTCAACTTTTTATTTTTGGAGCCTTGTTTTGGGGCCTCTCACTGCTTGTGCAAACACGTAACCTTGCTCAATCATACAGATATGAGCACATTGGGAGGTCCTGTTTTGAAATATAATTGGTTGAAGATTGCAAAATTTTCAAGTACTGATGGAGAGAATGTTTCATTTGACAAATATGAAATTGACATTGAAATTAGAGGACCATATCTTTGTGCGCCATCAGTAAAAAAGGTTGAAACAATTTTTATTATGTTGGCATGTATCTAATCTATTTGTATTATAAATATCTCGGAGGCTTTTTGCTTTATTAACCATTAAATGCCATTTATTAACTGCACGAATCACATACATAGATAGGTCCTCTAGAAATACGTGAAATTGAAAACAGCACCATCATGTGGACAAAGCTGGGAAAAAAAAACGTTAGTATTGAAGCCATGTTGGAGGCACCTGAATTTCAAGCTTAGCACCTGGACTGTTTACATACAAAGACATGCTTGAGTCTCCAACAGTGTGGGTGGTATTATAGTTTGAAGTTTCCAAATATTCTCACAGGCAGTGCTTTGGAATAGGTGGGGTGCATTCGAAGGCATAGTTTTCATAGGAAAATCGAGATATTGAGGTATAATTTTGCACACCTTCCCTTGAGATGTGTGTGGCCACATAACCAAAAGCTCAGATTTAGGAAAGACATTCATGTATTTTGGGCGAAATTGCCAGGACAAATCATTTTTTGAGTCAGAATAGGCGCCAAAAAAGTCACTCACAAAATGGACCAAATTGAATGACATAGGCTCTGCATAGTCTTTTGATCATGTGTATTTGTTTTTATTTTGATCTAGTAAAAACACACAGTTCTTTGTAAAATCCATTGTCTAACCCTAAAGAACTGCCAGCATCTAATGTCTAGGAAAGAGAAATTAGATGACTTGCTAATAAACACTGAATCTAAACAATGGGGGTAACAACAGAATTATCTGCCATGTAATGAAATCAGAAGAATCTTGAAAATTTCCACATGTTGGTAAGAATAGATATGTGACAAAACAATATTGAATTTTACATGTCAAGTGAACATGTTCAACAATGAGATTGCTGCTGTTTTCCATTGCACCAGAAATGAGATCGCTGATATGCAACCATTTAGTTTATTTGATGTCTGAAAATGTCTCACTCTACGCAACTCAATAAGGGTTTCCTTGATGCCTCCGGTGGTTATGGGTAATTGACATTTTGAGTCACCATCACAGAGAAGTGTAGTCCTACACACATGGTCAGACTCACCCTTTACTACAGGGTGTATCTGCAAATTGATTGTCAGTACTGAAGTTTTGAACTAATGTACTTGACTTTGCCCATATCCTAAATTCTGGGTCTTCTTGAAATTGTCAAAAACACCCATTTTTTGAGGGCACCATTCCTCAGAAGTGATCTGAATCTAATGTATTGTTCAAAAAAACTTAGATCTTAGCGTACAGTCTTTATATCTGAAGAGGGATGTGTTATTCTCATGTTCTAAGTCTTGAAGTAGGTTCTGATAGCAGTGGCTAAGCTGAATACCTAGATTGTCTGAGGGGTGTATTCAACCTTTTTGTTGTTTCAAACAAAGTAATACATTGACAGACATTTGATTTGATATTGGTCATTTACCTTTAGTCTACTACCCCAAAGGAGACCATTCCCAAGAATAATAGGTTTAGCAAACAGTTATAAAGATTCACAATTGATTTTATATATATAAAAAACGTCTTTTCATATTTCAAATCAAAATTTTGCCATCGGATTTAAAGAATAAATCTTCAAACAAGAAAAGTATACGCAGCATCTATTGAGTGTTGATAGCACAACGTGTAAAGAAACAGCCTAGCACTCTTGTAATCTAATAAGATGGTGGTTCTATACTTGACTGTCCTCTTACTCCCCTGACAAAGACACTTAGTTTTGATACTTTTGTATTGTTTGCAATATATTTGAGTGGTAGCCTTCTTTATCTAATCAAGTAATGTCGCCTAATAATTTTCTTACCAAAAGCAAGACATAAATGATGTGATACCTGGGAATTGAACCCTGGTCAACTGGTTGTTAGTCTGTGACCTAACCACTGTGCCACCACATCCACAGTCTAAAAATTTCTCAAACAGGGTTACCACTTTGGCTTATCTGGTTAGTCAGCACAACCCTCCATTGCAGTTATCATAGGTGCATATCTGCTCTAAATAAAATTCATTTACTTGATGATAGAACAAAAAGCCACCTAGATATTTGGACCACAGATAATATGAGTGCAGACAAACAAAGTAGGCAAATTTCAACTGTTTTGTGTGATGGCGCACAGAGCTATGAGCATCTAGAATGGCACTTCATTTCATATTTGCCTAAAATAATTGCCTCTAGCTTAACATAACCAATTCATGCCCATATATTTTAAGCAAATTCTAAAAGAGGAGGTTCCGAAATGTATATAATATACAAACTAATAAGGTTTTGAGTGTCATATGAACTGTGAGAGGCACACAAGAACGGTACAAAAATGTAAAAGGTCCCATTTTGAAGAGGCCCTTAAGGACAGTGCCTTCAATATGCCACAGAAGCGACATCATTTCTCAAAAGTTTATTTCCCCGACATTTATGTGCCAAAATTTCAGGATGGTAAAATTAAGGCGCAACGAGATATTTGAAGGCAAAAAACGGAATTGTCAGTACCTCAAAATTATGCTGAAATTTTGGGAAGCCCTAACTTTTGCTAGGAACATTCTCAATGTTTAAAAAATCAATTTTGTCCCTTTTAGGCATGTGTCTACTGGTATTCAAAATTTGAAGGGAATATGAAGAGGGTTTGTATCACCACCCGCATGATTCTTACAGAAACTGACTCTTAAACAGAAAAGGACTTGACAGGGGTGTTTTTAAAATCAGTTTACTCTGAATCTTACACTTATATGATTGGTACTATGTCAAGTCTATGCCTACCAACATGGGGTAGATTATAGAAAATATCTTGGACTTCCTCTTACCCATCCTTCAATTCTAAAACATTCAGGCAACTACAGTAAATGTCCTTTTGCAAACAATTTCAGATAGATTTAGAGGTCATTCAAAGGTTAATTACGGAGCCTGGCCAATGGTCACTGGATAGGTGACTGTACTTTTCTGGAACACAAATTACAGCTCTTCATAATGCACTTCAAAGGGAGTTTCCAATGTTCTACACATTCTTCAGTGGTCTGTTATACTAAGCAACAGACTGTTATTAAGATATATCAGACTGTTGCTAAGTATAACAGACCGCTGTCAAGCTAAAGTTAAACAGAACGTTGCCTTGACCAATCAGCTGATATGTAAGTTAACAGAATACTTATTTTCCGCTAACGGTATTATCCATCATAATCATTAAAGTTAGCGTTAAAGCAGTGAAAAACTTCATGCTTCATAGCATGTTAGTTATATATACAATAGGTAGCTGTGTAATAAACAGTGTAACGTTCTGTGTGGCGGCCATTATCGTGGAATATCTCCCTTCAGAGTGATGCCACAGCCCTCCACTTCTTGATGCGCTGCGAATCACTGTCAGGAGATATTTCACGTTATGACTGCCTCACAGAACGTTATCCCTTGCATAGTATATCACTCAGTAATCTCATTATTTCCTCTTGGACTTGAACATCTGTCCATTTCTACGACAATGAAGACCTTATCCAGACTTTTAGTGCATACCTTGGTATTACATGTTGCGGTGCTGTCGATCTTTAGGGAAGCCTAAAATGAATTGAGAGTTGAATTAAATTATGCATCTTTTAAACGAAGCAACAATTAGGTGACATAATGTATAGGTATCTAAAAAAACTGTATTGCTAATAACTGACGTATTCACAGTGACCCATAGGAAAATTTTACCATTTATTTTTTTATTCTTACTTTTATGTGGATAATAATGGGGTCCTTCATCTCCTCAAAATCCTGTCCAGTAACAACTTGGATGACTCCTGTGCTCTGGTCTATCGTGAAGTCTCTCCAGTAATCATTCGGAGAAACTAGGGATGACAAACATGACAAAAAATTCTCCATTACCGACAAAATTAATTTAGCTAAATTTCCAAATTTCCATGGTGTTGTTGGCATTCTATGTCTTGTCAATTTTTACCTATTTGAACATGCAGTGGAGGGAGTGATCAAAACATTTGTACAGTAACAACAACAAAAACAACAACAACGATAATAATAATAACAAAATTTGTATGTAGTCCTAATGTAATTCTTCCAGGATTATATATTTTGAAATGAGATGATTTGTACCTTCACTGATGCTGTAGACTACTTCATGGCCCCCCGTGATACTGGCCTTAATAGGTGCTGGGAGAAGCTCAAGAACAGGTACCGCCTGCAGTGGAACAAAATTAGTGTCATATAAGAAAAGTCCAGTTGATATAACAAACATACAGTGTATTGTAGTCCATTGTATTACTGTAGCATGGACGGACCACTCACTTGGTTTTCCATTATAGAGGCTTCATAATTGTCAGACTCAAACTGTGGAGTCAGTACAACGTTGACTATCACTCTGGTTTCATCATAGAGATCGTCATTATTCTGTTGAGTAGATATGTTCATGATAGTCAGATTGTAGCCTCCTGACAACATTCCATGGTTTAATTCAACACTCTCTTTTGAGCCAATACTCGGTGCTGTTTCTTTACAAGAGCATCTTCATTTACACAAGTAGTAGCAGATTAGAGAAGGTAAAACTGTACCTGTGCCCTCACTGTGAAGCTGTACTGGCTGGAGATGGTGTAATTCAGGCGTTGTTTGAGGAAGATCTGTCCATTCACATTAACCTCAAACATAGTTGATGGTGGCTGTGGAGAAATTAGTTTATTTTTGAATGAGTGAACTTTTAGATACGTCACTACTTCAGACATTACGGCTAACATAATGTTTTACCCAACATTTTGTAGCAAGTCATTTTCAGATGTCAACAAAGTTCCAGCACAAAACTAGACTCTAGGTATGGCAAGGAGCCAAAACTAACAAAATAAGAAATGGTGTACTCTAATACAGTATGTTTACTCTTATAGTTTAACAATTTAATCTGAATCTATTGTAATGTCATGGTTCAGCCCTACCCTGGTCCCATCATACTCTGGGTATACAAAAATCACAAAAAAACACAAACAGTACAAGTATACAGTACATTGTGCTTCAACCAGAATATTATTCAGTTTTGTAGACTAATGGTTTGCTCACTGATTAGGAATAACTATTGTATACTGTATTGACTCATCTCATTATTATAGTGTTGTATGTGTGCGGGGCGGTGGATGACACAGTGGTGATTGGGCGGTAACACTTTATTATAATGGTGCACTATTTAGCACTAGTTAAGCATTACCTAAGGATTAGTTAGGCTACTCATTAATAAGTATTATTTCAAATGATTAAATGATGAACATATCATGTATTCATTGTTTGTTCTTAATAAAATCACGAGTTATTATACATTCTCATGGTATTTTCCTTATTTGTAAATGAAGAATTGACCCTTAATTCATCCTTTGTTTTTACGAAATTAGTGTTCAACAAATTAAAGAAATATTTCAGAATTCATAGCTTAATTCAATATACATTCATAATAAAAAACATTATTGCTTTACTGTCTCTTCATGGCTATAATCTGCTTATTTCATCATGAGTTGTGTATTATCCTAACACAATACATTACGCTAGTCAGTGCTGTTAACAAACTTCTAACATAAACTATTGGGAGCAATATTCTGGTTGAAGCAACCCTTTCCCCTGTACACTTGTGTTGCCTTTTCAAAGTTTGGGATGTCCATGCTTTTACATTTCTTTAATATCACTCACTAGTTAATCAATTAGCCCAACAGGTGTGTCTTGACACGTCCTTCAGAACACATCCTGCTTAATGTACTCACCTGAATGCTATATGTGATGTCTTTGTAGATTGGACTCATATCTGCATCAGTAGCGCTCACCTGAACCACAACCTCATCTACAGGTAAACTCTAGATGGAGAAGGAGCTTATTAGAATACAATATTGTTTCTTGATTTCCTGATGCCATTGTTTGAGAAATATTAACACTTGTGTTTCATACCTCTAACACATTTGCCCGGTACTCCTCTTGGTCAAATATTGGTGCATTGTCATTCACATCTCTTACCAAAAGTGTCCGGCGATTTGGCACCTTAAAACAGATATAAAAACTTTAAAATATATCCACAACAAAGTTAGTAGGAGTGGAGCATGGGTGTTGAAAGGTGTATTCCTTTGGTGCTCTTTGGCTTGGAGAGCCAAAGTGTTCACAAATAACTCTGTGCCATTCATAAAAGATCCAACTTTTAAAAGCCTTTATTTTAAATGTGTTGAAAAATGATGTGGGTACTTGTAGCCTAGATTCTAGAATAACATACCCCTGTGTTGTTGCAGATGATTTCATAGGACAAAACGCCTCCAGTCTATTGAAGAGGAGAAAAAATTATTCTATACAGGTAGACAAATCATCTGGCCTGATAAATAAAAAAATATTAGTACTGTCAAACGATTAAAAAAATAATCTGAATAATCACAAAATTTTGCAATGGAAAGTGGAACAATATCCATCTGGATTAATCTGAGTTAATTTTTCTAATCTGAGTTAAATTTAGAAATTCAGACTAATCACTTGAGTCAATCAGTTAGCTTTGCCAGCACTAAAATTATATGACAATAAACAGCTGAAAGTAATAATGCCATCAACATCATCAAATGTAATCATATGAACACATCAATAGTGTAATCGAACAAACTTTTGAAGTCAAAACACATTTTGATAATTTAGCCAAAACTGGAAAAAATGTTTTGCTTTACCTTTGTTAATGCCTCTGTGTCTAGTGGTTTCTTTGTGCTAACTTTGGCCGTTTTAGCGATGGGGTCAAAGGTGAACTCCAGAAAATCTACACACTGAGGACATAGGGACTGAAACTCCAACACCTGCTCAGAATCCGGAGTCCGTGGGATTATTTCTATGTCACCTGTTATTTTACAAGGAAAAGTAAAAAATAAATTAAAATGGCTAAAATATACATTGCATAATAATTAATAATAGACCTTGGGGTCCTGAACTGATAAAGATGGCTGGACATTTTGATTAGCAGAAAAAAATATACATAACGAAATGTTTGTAAAGAATAAGCACTTCAAATGCTGCACGCTAGGAGTTGTTATGTAAGGGATAACGGCCGCCGAGGTGTCCCGATATCAGAAGAATAATGGACGACGCGAAGGCAAAGAACAGCCCGACGGGCGAAGCCGAGGGCTGTTTGCCTACGCGAAGTCCATTATTTCTCTGATATCGGGACACCTCGAAGGCCGTTATCCCGCTTATCACCCGGTTGCAACTAAAACGTATAGATGGTAAGCAAGTGTTTAAAACATAAAAGAAACACGTGGCTCCGTTTAGAAAGAAGTTATCCTGTTCGGTTGGGGTACTATTTTCAAATGAAAGAAGACTTTTTAACCCAACAATGCCTCAGGTGTCCTGTTATCTAGAATTATCACCCGGTGGAATGGAATACTGTTTTCTGATTGGCTGTCAGGGTGTCCGTTATTTCTAGATAACAGGACACCTGAGGCATTGTTGGGTTAAAAAGTTTCACCAGCGTTCTATATCAATGCTCTTTAGAATGCAGCCTTGCGGATCTTCTTTCATTTGAAAATAGTACCCCAACCGAACAGGATAACTTCTTTCTAAACGGAGCCACGTGTTTCTTTTATGTTTTAAACACTTGCTTACCATCTATACGTTTTAGTTGCAACCGGGTGATAAGCGGGATAACGGCCTTCGAGGTGTCCAGATATCAGAGAAATAATGGACTTCGCGTAGGCAAACAGCCCTTCGGCTTCGCCGTCGGGCTGTTCTTTGCCCTTCGCGTCGTCCATTATTCGTCTGATATCGGGACACCTCGGCGGCCGTTATCCCTCACATAACGGACACCCTGACAGCCAATCAGAAAACAGTATTCCATTCCACCGGGTGATAATAGACTGTAAATGCAGTGTAGGCTAATTTTGCGTCCAGAAACGGTAATTACCTGCGTATCCTTCATCTATTTGTCCCAGTTGGATGACTGACCCAACAGAGCAGTCAAGAGTGCGTTCTTCGGCTGAATAAAGAAAACAATAAACTTAATCTTTTGGACACATGGCACATGGCCATTTGAATTACAAATTTCAGTGATACTTTTCAAAATTGGTATATGTACAAAGGCCAGTATTCTCCCAGGTGTTTAAGTCCAACAAAGTTCTTAGCTCCATGCGTTTCAGTCTACGCTTAGCACATTTTTAGATTTAAGCATTTGGGAGAATACCACCCAAAGTGATCAGTGAAATGGAATAAGCATAATAAAACATTTAAGATGTCTAAATGCAGTAGTATACAATTATAACAATACAGTTATGAATGATTAAAAGTGACACAAAAGATGGATGTTTATGCAGATACGTAGGTGTCTGATATATGAATAGCATGTGAAAGTATCATGTCAGAGGTTACTGATAGCCTAGGATGGGTAGGGATAATGCTCCCCAGACCCCAGTTAACTTGACAGGTATTGATTGGTATGATAATCCAGGAGCTTTGCTATTTGGTCTATATTGTATGAAATTGTAAAAACCTGCCAAAATTTTCAACCACATGACAATCTTGCAAAATACATGGGGCGGAACTTAGTAATGAAGACCTCAACATTTTTTAATGAACCCCTATGATAAAGAAAATTCTGGCATGCACATCGCTGAACTTGGTTTTTACAAGTGCTGGCTATGGGCCTGAAATTCCAGCATCAAATCCATATCTGTTGTTTTTCTACTCAGGCTAATGTTTCACCATTGGAGTACGGAAAAACTATTTGTCCATATCTTTGATATCAAAGTCTGAAAGAGATTAATCTGATTGTAATCAGAAATGCGGGAATTCATGTGTATACAAAGGTCTCTGGGGCTTTTATCAGGAACAGGTCTTGGCATAAACTAGTTACGCAATCACCTCAGGTATTATGATGTATATGTTTTGTTTTTCTTAATTTGGCAATATGATATGCCATTTTCTTCCTTTTGTCACTTCTTTCGAGAAAAAGAGGAAACAAAATCCAAATTTGCCCAAGGTAAGCAAAAACACTGGCACTGGCCCACTGTAATGGTATCCATTAGCTGTATTAAGCTAAATTAAATACATTTAAAACTTAAAGCAGAAGTTCGCCCAACGTGATGTTAAGCCTTGTTTTCGGACATTCTACGATGAAATATGATGGTTAGGATTGACATTTTGACAAGCAGCTTCTAGCAAGTTTTATTGAAATTTGCAGTCAAACCCCACTGACTGCTGGGAAGTAATACGCATTTCACAAGAAATCCAAAATAATGCTATAAGTTGATAGAAGTCATATTTTGCAATGATATTTATGTCAGCATATTGGTGAACACTACAGACCACTTGGTAAGTTTCAAATCTTTGTAGACAGACGTTTAATTCGTTTAAGGAGGGATTGTTCCAATGACCATAGGCTGCTGTTTAGACGCTACAGCAACAAGCGAAAATTCTCGGAACACAAGCGTTTGTCAAAATATCAATCTCAACCATCGTATTTCATCGTAGGATATCCGAAAACAAGGCTTAACATCACTTCTGCTTTAAATATACAAACTTATTGCGACAATACAGGTAAAATTATTTTTTAATTCAGTTTATTTATTTATTTTTTTCATTTCTGTTATTCCCGCTTTAGAAATTACAATAAAAGCGCTGTGCAGTCTTTGAATTTCTTTTAAAAATTTGGCCAAAATTTCAACTGAACAAAATGTCAACCCTTGCACCATTAAAAATGAATGTTGAACATTTATGTGTTGAGCTTATATTTGTTTATTTACATCTATTAATAATTTGTTTTAAAAAAAGTCCCACACCAAAAAGTATAGGCCTAGGCCTACATCAATTTCATGATTCGATGACTGATAACAAACACTATAAGAACTCAATAAACTCTGAGAAGAATAAATCTGCTTGCTATATATGCTACTCACCTAGTGGAGTGGTGTCAATGGACTTTACAAAAACCACTAAGACCAAAAGTTTGATGTAAGGAAGTGGCCCCATCTTTGTTGTTGTTGTTGTTTTCTATGCACACTAGCCACAAATATCTCTGGTAAAGGATTTGTCTAAAACTACATTATTACTGCATCAAATCCTAGCTGATGTTTTTTCTAGTTTGTTGAGTCGATTCCCTTCAGCTGTAACCTTAGAGGGAATGAAGGATTGTCCACCCGTAGCTTCAATATCAAAGTCTGAAATTGCATGCCTTCATAGTCAGATTGTTATCAAAGTACAAAGGGCTGAGAGAGAGAGAGAGAGAGAGAGAGAGAGAGAGAGAGAGAGAGAGAGAGAGAGAGAGCTATATAGATTAATTATTAATAAAGAAAAAAACAAACAATTAGCTCCATCATCAGATACATTGGAGAAAGTGGTGGATTTAAAAAGCAGTTAAAAATCTATAAATTAGGCCTGGACTGTTCAGTCACATCCATCTGATCTGTGTGGGTGTGAAAATTCATTGGTATTGGTCAAAAACCATTGATGATTTTTGTTTTATGGCACCCTGAGGCCTATAGTCTGTGCTTGGGGTTGGTCGTTACCGAAAAAGTGGCAAAGGTTACCACACATTTTCTGAAAGCCTGGAATCTCTAGCCTGACAGGCCATCTCTGTACAGAAGATTTTCTGTACTTGAGTCTGGAAGGGCTGGATTGGGTAGAGGGCGGGCGCAGTCGTTGTCTGTCAAGTCGTCTCGGCACGCGATTAGCCTAGAAATCTAGACGCCCCTAGCTAGCCTAGTGCTCGCTAATATTATAATTATTTTTTAGCTCGCTAATAACTTGTAGTATGATAATTATTGTCATTGCCTGATCTAATAAAGTTCATCTGCAACAAAAACAACTTACTCCTTAGGCTTGAAATGATGACAACCAGTTGGGGAATATCAGGGATACATGCAAAAAACTCTCAATAACTCCATAAAACGATAGCGACTCAGTTTATAAGTTCCATTCCACAAATTTTGAATTTGCTTCAGCGTAACAAAAAGACGGAGATCTCTGCAACTCTCTTTCGTCACTTCTCCCTTACCCCTCAGGACGATTTGATTGGTCTGATACAAGTTAGATCTGGGCGCTTTCTTCTCTGCCGAGCCTGGCTAGACTCCTGTAGTGGCCAAATGAATTTGCTGCCGCTAGGGGGGGGGGTGTCTAGATTTCTAGACTCAAGGCATGAAAACGGAATAATGCAGACGTCTTTCTTTTATTTTATATTAGGCCACCGGCGGGGTACATAACATAACAAATTAACAAACACACTAAACAAACAAAACACTGATCAAACTGAAAATAATCAGGGGCAAGGCCCACAAACTAGGCAATATAACATACCATCATTAGATCCTCTCGCGTCAGAGGCGAACCCCGACTGTTACGCACGGTAACTACTATCGGTCACAACCAAATCATGGTTTACAATCAATTAAGACATTGACTTATGTTTACAACCTATACATTGCAACTGCGCAAGCATACAGTACCCCTTTATCATCAGAGAACACAATAACAGCATGCCAATAAGGCAATAGGCTAACACAAAAAGAAAAGATTATCAAAAACACCCCTGTAACAAGCGCTTCCCAGCGCGAGCGCACTCGCAACTCCATAAAAAGGTTCCACCTCCCATACCTCGGTTTGATCCCCGCTTATGATAACTTTATTTGTCAGTAAAATATTATATACTATTGTATTGTCAGAGCCCCCACAGATGTTTGAGTTTGCTGCTTTCATAGGAGCCAGACCTGTCTCTATGGGAGCTCAGCTCCCACTGGCTCCCACCTAACTCGAACCCTGTCCCCAGTTAACTTGACAGGTATTGATTGGTATGATAATCCAGGAGCTTTGCTATTTGGTCTATATTGTATGAAATTGTAAAAACCTGCCAAAATTTTCAACCACATGACAATCTTGCAAAATACATGGGGCGGAACTTAGTAATGAAGACCTCAACATTTTTTAATGAACCCCTATGATAAAGAAAATTCTGGCATGCACATCGCTGAACTTGGTTTTTACAAGTGCTGGCTATGGGCCTGAAATTCCAGCATCAAATCCATATCTGTTGTTTTTCTACTCAGGCTAATGTTTCACCATTGGAGTACGGAAAAACTATTTGTCCATATCTTTGATATCAAAGTCTGAAAGAGATTAATCTGATTGTAATCAGAAATGCGGGAATTCATGTGTATACAAAGGTCTCTGGGGCTTTTATCAGGAACAGGTCTTGGCATAAACTAGTTACGCAATCACCTCAGGTATTATGATGTATATGTTCTGTTTTTCTTAATTTGGCAATATGATATGCCATTTTCTTCCTTTTGTCACTTCTTTCGAGAAAAAGAGGAAACAAAATCCAAATTTGCCCAAGGTAAGCAAAAACACTGGCGCTGGCCCACTGTAATGGTATCCATTAGCTGTATTAAGCTAAATTAAATACATTTAAAACTTAAAGCAGAAGTTCGCCCAACGTGATGTTAAGCCTTGTTTTCGGACATTCTACGATGAAATATGATGGTTAGGATTGACATTTTGACAAGCAGCTTCTAGCAAGTTTTATTGAAATTTGCAGTCAAACCCCACTGACTGCTGGGAAGTAATATGCATTTCACAAGAAATCCAAAATAATGCTATAAGTTGATAGAAGTCATATTTTGCAATGATATTTATGTCAGCATATTGGTGAACACTACAGACCACTTGGTAAGTTTCAAATCTTTGTAGACAGACGTTTAATTCGTTTTAGGAGGGATTGTTCCAATGACCATAGGCTGCTGTTTAGACGCTACAGCAACAAGCGAAAATTCTCGGAACACAAGCGTTTGTCAAAATATCAATCTCAACCATCGTATTTCATCGTAGGATATCAGAAAACAAGGCTTAACATCACTTCTGCTTTAAATATACAAACTTATTGCGACAATACAGGTAAAATTATTTTTTAATTCAGTTTATTTATTTATTTTTTCATTTCTGTTATTCCCGCTTTAGAAATTACAATAAAAGCGCTGTGCAGTCTTTGAATTTCTTTTAAAAATTTGGCCAAAATTTCAACTGAACAAAATGTCAACCCTTGCACCATTAAAAATGAATGTTGAACATTTATGTGTTGAGCTTATATTTGTTTATTTACATCTATTAATAATTTGTTTTAAAAAAAGTCCCACACCAAAAAGTATAGGCCTAGGCCTACATCAATTTCATGATTCGATGACTGATAACAAACACTATAAGAACTCAATAAACTCTGAGAAGAATAAATCTGCTTGCTATATATGCTACTCACCTAGTGGAGTGGTGTCAATGGACTTTACAAAAACCACTAAGACCAAAAGTTTGATGTAAGGAAGTGGCCCCATCTTTGTTGTTGTTGTTGTTTTCTATGCACACTAGCCACAAATATCTCTGGTAAAGGATTTGTCTAAAACTACATTATTACTGCATCAAATCCTAGCTGATGTTTTTTCTAGTTTGTTGAGTCGATTCCCTTCAGCTGTAACCTTAGAGGGAATGAAGGATTGTCCACCTGTAGCTTCAATATCAAAGTCTGATGCATGCCTTCAGTCAGATTGTTATCAAAGTACAAAGGGCTGAGAGAGAGAGAGAGAGAGAGAGAGAGAGAGAGAGAGAGAGAGAGAGAGAGAGAGAGAGAGAGAGCTATATAGATTAATTATTAATAAAGAAAAAACAAACAATTAGCTCCATCATCAGATACATTGGAGAAAGTGGTGGATTTAAAAAGCAGTTAAATATCTATAAATTAGGCCTGGACTGTTCAGTCACATCCATCTGATCTGTGTGGGTGTGAAAATTCATTGGTATTGGTCAAAAACCATTGATGATTTTTGTTTTATGGCACCCTGAGGCCTATAGTCTTTGCTTGGGGTTGGTCGTTACCGAAAAAGTGGCAAAGGTTACCACACATTTTCTGAAAGCCTGGAATCTCTAGCCTGACAGGCCATCTCTGTACAGAAGATTTTCTGTACTTGAGTCTGGAAGGGCTGGATTGGGTAGAGGGCGGGCGCAGTCGTTGTCTGTCAAGTCGTCTCTGCACGCGATTAGCCTAGAAATCTAGACGCCCCTTGCTAGCCTAGTGCTCGCTAATATTATTATTATTTTTTAGCTCGCTAATAACTTGTAGTATGATAATTATTGTCATTGCCTGATCTAATAAAGTTCATCTGCAACAAAAACAACTTACTCCTTAGGCTTGAAATGATGACAACCAGTTGGGGAATATCAGGGATACATGCAAAAAACTCTCAATAACACCATAAAACGATAGCGACTCAGTTTATAAGTTCCATTCCACAAATTTTGAATTTGCTTCAGCGTAACAAAAAGACGGAGATCTCTGCAACTCTCTTTCGTCACTTCTCCCTTACCCCTCAGGACGATTTGATTGGTCTGATACAAGTTAGATCTGGGCGCTTTCTTCTCTGCCGAGCCTGGCTAGACTCCTGTAGTGGCCAAATGAATTTGCTGCCGCTGGGGGGGGGGTCTAGATTTCTAGGCAATGGAATCTCAGCTTTTCAATGATGTATGATGGCCATCTGAGAAGCTGTTTCGAGATAGGCCTATTGCACATAATGTAAACTATTGGTAGAGACAAATTATGCAAAAGAATCAAGCAGAAAACTGAGAAAGCTAAAAATCTGAAAATGGTGTAAGAGCAAATATGAGAAATGGATTCCTATGTTTTAGAATGTGGTAAACCCAATTATGACATTGCCATTACTGTAAAATGTCAAGGTCATGACTTTTTGGCAAGGTCAATGTAATTTTCATAATTTATTTTCTCTATTCACCCCATCCATAGTTCTGTGGCAAAGGCTACCATAACTTTTTTGAAAGCCTGGAAATCTTTCCAATGATAAGGAATTATCATATCTATAAAATAGAGCTGGACTGTTCGTTCACATCCATCTGATATGTGTAGTGTTAGTATCTACAGTCACTACATCACTCATCAGTATTGGCCAAAAACCTTTCATGCTTTTTGTTTTATGGCACCTGAGGCCTACAGTGTCCTGTTTGTCTGACTCTGTTTAGGGCCGTATCCAAGGGGTGTGACAAATATGCATGTTCCCTCCACCCATTTTACTGTCCTCTGGGTGTGTCCTTATGCCTATGAACTATTGCGGGAATTTGTTATTGTTATTGTCATCTCTGTCCTTTCTGGTCCCATGTAATTTTCACTCTCACAGCAATCTGAGATTGAGACAGTCACTGGTTCAGCCTCATTTCTATTCAATGTGTATGTTTCCCTTGGTGTGGTGAAGAATAACCCACCACAAGAAATAAGCACTGAAAAACAAGGGGAAAAAGAGGGATCACATCTCTTTGCCTGGCCAGCCAGAATTAGTTTTTTTTTTTTTTGAGAATTTAACTGTGGTTTGATGACATTTGGACATGTGGGGCATTTCAACTCATACTGAGTTTTCTTTTTCTTTTTTGTATCTTGTCACCACGTCAAAGAAAATAAACATGTTACACATGCAGCACAAAATAATAGCTGTCTGTCAAAATATATATATATGGGCAATTCCACGAAAAAGTAAACCTCACCTTAAAACTTTAAGTCTCACCTACATGGACATACAAATTCTTTCAGAAAACTTCCAATACAAAAAAGTATTGTCTCGATGTAAATATTCAACTGAGCAAGTTTCGAAAGGATATCTGTTTGTTAAAATTTTTACCCTATTCAGTTATAATGTAAGTCTATGGAGGGGCTTATAATGGGCATAAGTGGGTGATAACACACACAAAGCTGCAATACTATCAGTTATTTTTCATTGTTATATTACTATTTATCTTGTTACAGGTTAAAATCCACCGTTCACAATTGTTTTGTATCGTTTTGGAGGGTTTTTCCAGACGTCACGTCCATAACGTCACATCCATAACGGCATGTCTCCCAATGAAAACCAACTTTTTTTACATTTACATTTGAAATTAAGTCTTTCTCTGTCTTTACTGAGGTGTCCTGTTTGGTATGAATGTAGTAATATTTACATTTCTCGAGAAATTTCACACACTTCACAGCAAAAACTACGCTCTCTCAAAAGTTTGTCCGTTTTTCGTCACGTCCATAACGCAAATTGAAAGGCTCATATTCTTATGATGCAAATCATGATATTATTTTTTTCTGTTTGCCTGTATTCAGCCATGGAGTTTGCAGAAGAATATGAAAAAAAAATGTGAAATACTGCTAGGTTTGCAGAGGTTATCTGGCCTTTTGTTCATCAATAATGCACGGAAATGTCACGTCCATAACGCTGGAATTGCCCATATATATTTATCCACAATGACCACAAGTTGGTTTTCACTGGGGTTATTTTGTGATAAATTGTGTTATGGACGTGACATTATAGATGTGACGTCTGAAAAAACCTTCCAAAAAATATACAAAACAAGTTTGAATGGTGGATTTTAAAACCATACTGATATCTATTATCATGCCTGATATCTTGATACTTTATGTCCTAGTGAGTTGTGATGTCTTAATTATATTTTAGTCGTATGTCTTATTTTTAACCTTGTTGCACATTTGGAGTTTTTAGAAAAATGCAATTTCAGTCTGCTTGCAATGTACTATTGCTAAGTTTGATTGACAATAAAGTTCGCTTTGACTTGACTTTGACTTTTGACTAGTTTTTCCCATAACTCTAAAATGTTTCAACACAAACTTATGCTTTCAGTCTGATACAAATGAACAAAACATTTTTAACACATAAGTGTGTTCGGATAAGGACAACATATGTTGTGTCAATAAATGTGTTAAACGCTTTAACACAGTGACTGCGTTGAAATATTTAACACACTGAAGGTTACTTTTATTTATTATTTTTTATATATTTATATATTATTTTATATATTATTTAACTTTGTATTTAAATGTTTTTTGTGCTTTAAGTCTAAACCAGTGAAACACCAGTCACAGTACAAGGCATCATATCTTATTTCATTAATCATTTTCAAAAATATATTTTATTGATGAAACGGAATGTACATCACATGACATATTACATACAGTCAAACATAACTGATCATTAACTATTAACAGCAAATGTTGCAACAGAATCTTGTACCATACTACCATGAAAGTAGATCAAGTGCATTGGTTTACAATCTTTAAGTCCTTTATGTTAATTAACTTAAAGTCTTGTGTTCTTTACAACTAAATGCATGTAAATGGGAGAGAAAAAAACACTTGAAAAAGTAATCGTACAAAAAAGGTAACATATTGTTTGTCACACTTTGGAAAAATGTGAATGACTTCCTCAAACACAAGTTTTCTACTGTCATTCAAATGTAATGGCAGCACACAACCAATCTGTTATTCTTGGCCGAACATACAAACTGATCGGGATACTAATTCATTTGAATGCATAATGTAACATCTTTGTTAATACCTAATAAGGTGTTCTTCAAGAGAAGCAAGAATCACGGAAGAGCTGTCAGATACTATCAATACATTGGTCAATGGACTGCCAAGCTTCCAACTGAACATTTGTTGTATTTGTTTAAATAACAATGTTTTAGAAATGTTCATGAAGTTGCACTCTACATGTGCCTGCCTTTTAATGGTGCGTGCATTCCTTCGAAACGCATACACCATAGTTTCGATGTAAATTGTGTTAAAAATGTGATAACACAAAAAAT
>JAODXP020008445.1:0-50000 GCA_027497455.2 Sardinella longiceps | reverse complement strand
ACTCAGGACCGACCCCTGTCTACTGCTACTGCTCACACTGATGATGGTCACAGACCAGCCAAGGGCCCTCTCTAGAGCTCTGAAAGAGAGACACACACAGAGAGAGAGAGAATTTGAATTTTCAAAAAACCTTTATTACAAAAAGTTTAAAAAAGACATTACAATGTCAACTTATCCAGAGAGGACAATAAATAGGTTAAATAAAAAAGTAAATCCCACACATAGTTAGGTAGGTTGAATTGCAGGTACAGCAACATCTAGCAGGTTACTGAATTGCACATTGCCATCTATGACCGTACACAAAGCACCTTCCTGAGACCATAGGCTCTCAAAAACTTCAAGATTACTCATTTCCTTATAGAAACGAAAATCAATTAAGATCCTAGATTTCACCAGCGTTGCAAAAACTAGTAACAGATCAGACCCTGAGTTAAACTCAATCTTATTTCTTCTTGAAACATAAACAGACATCTTGGCCTGACCAATGATGAAATTCAGCAGTTGACATTTGTATCTCTTCTTCTGCACATATTTAAAACCAAAAATAAACATTTCCATTGAAAACACTTCGTTAAACAAAGCAAACAAACTTCTCAAAATGGAAAACATAGGCACTAAGCGTGTGCAATGCATGAAGGCATGAAAAACAGTTTCTCTTTCAGTGCAAAAAGGACACTCATGCCTGACATCAGGGTTTAAGACACAAACAAAGGAATTTACAGCAACTGCACCATACAAAATCCTCCACTGTAAATCCCCAACCTTTTTAATTAATGGTGACTTGTAAAAGGATCTCCAGTGTGGTTTGACATCCTGCTCTACGTGTAGAACAGCACGCCAAGGTGTGTCAACTCTAGACTCTAAGCACTTCTTATTTAGAGATTTCACACACAGTTTATAAAGATCCTTACCAGAGGCTCGATTGGGACCCAAGAAAATAAAATCCTCCTCTTTCAAAAAACATTAGAAACATCAGTAGACACACTAAAACATGGCACAGGATCACATTCACTTGGTATTATTAGACCCCTGACATACTGATCCAACATGGTTAAATTGTCATCCCTTAAAAGGGTTCGCAATTCCACAAGGTATTTTGTCATAGTACGTAAGGATCTCACATTCACATGCTCGGCCACTCCCACTGCATTCTCAAAACCTGGCCCTGCTACAATCAGGAGGTCTCTCAAGGTGATGACCCCAGCTTTAAGAAATAAACTATTAAAAGCGGTAAACTGCTTCTCACGCGTGAAGTCCAAAAAAGAGCCATATATCAGTGGCTCCTGCAGAAGCCAAAACAGAGAACCAGCACTCCGAACTCTCCAAGCTTTTAAAAGTGTCCATACTTTGAAGGTGTTGCGATAAAACACTGGGAGCTTGTTTAAGTTCATCAGGGTGGGGTTCATCCAGAAAAGATTCCTATCCAGACCCAGGCCCTCAAAAGTCCTTAAAATGGCACAAGCCACAGCCTTCCAACTGGAGTTTACAGGTCCATCCAGAAGCCTCTGTATGAACTGAAGACGAAAGGCTGCTGCCCTACTTTGCAGGTGGACCAGCCCTTGTCCCCCCTCATCCTTGGACAGAAAAAGTACGCCTTGTGGTACCCAGTGTAGGCCATCCCAAAAGAAATCCACCAAAATAGACTGTATTTTAGAGAGAGAGAGAGAGAGAGAGAGAGAGAGAGAGAGAGAGAGAGAGAGAGAGAGAGAGAGAGAGAGGTCAATAAAAACTTTCTAGAATAAACTGAAGTTCTACTGAAGCTGTATAATAAGTTTGACTCACTCCTCCATCTCAGTGGTACTGTTCTGCACAGTGGCAAGATCCTGGTTCACAGTAATCAGCGCAACATCTTCACTGCTACTGTACATTATGGTCACCTAAGACAAGACATGGCAAGTTTAGAGCACACTGCAGATAATGTTAACTTCATGGTCGTTAGAAATGTATGGACATTGGGAACAGCACATTGCAGATAATGTTAACTTCATGGTCGTTAGAAATGTATGGACATTGGGAACAGCACACTGCAGATAATGTTAACTTCATGGTCGTTAGAAATGTATGGACATTGGGAATACATTGCAGATAATTGCATGATCGTTCCAAATGGGAATACATTGCGATGGGAATACATTGGGAATACATTGCGAACTAGAAAAGCGCTCAGAGAGCGCAGACCTCTGCCAAGACAATGTGGTCACAGATGGTGTTCTGGATCACCGATCGCCACCAAAATCAAATCAGTTTCTTCTAATTTTTTTTTTTTTTACCACATCGAGGTTAAGAAAACATCTTAAGGCTATTTGGTAAGATACGTTATCGCAGCAACTTGGGGAGCTTGCCTCTGAAATGTTTTGTGATGCTAAACATGCTTCTAAATATAATACAGATAGATGTAATACTGGCTACATGCATGTTCAAGTCATACTTTTTTTTTGGTCAGCTTTGTACTTCTATACTTTTCTACTTTTTCTAGGGTAAGTTGTTATTCTGCGTCTTTTCTAGGCTATCTTCTAACTACTCAGGTACTTGGTATACTGGTTGATCCAGTCTTTGTTTACGCCATTTAATCGTCGATACGTTTCTCAAAATTTCTATTAGAAAAAGAAGTTGACTCCTCCCACATTGTACCATTATTCATCTTGTATTGAACATGTGACACTGACAAGATGGCGCCAAGATCATGTGACACTGACAAGATGGCGGCGCCGGTACTGGCTGCAGCCCCTCACGCTCCTGCTAGCGATGTGCATTTTATGTTAAATGTATCGTCTGTTTCGTCTGAGTCGTGCACAAAAAGAGCCTACAACAGAAGCCTGTTACTTGGACTACGGAATTCCAACCTTTCAAACATAATCGCGGACGATTTCAACCAAGCCAAATTGAAAACAGTACTACAAACAGTCAACAAACGTTGTGAAACAGACCAGGACAATCACAATCTTGATGTAGGATAGAGACCCCATCACTGTTGTAGTTGAGTTGTCCTTCACCAACAACACAGATGTGCCTGAGAAGGGGATCTGTCTAACAACAACTACTTTGTTACTGCACCAAATCCTAACAGATCTTTTTCCCCTTTGTGGAAAGACAACCACTTCCTGTCATCTTAGAGGAAATGAAGAACTTCAGTGCCCTTCCGTGGTTTTGATATCAAAGTCTAAAATTGAGAGCATCCTCAGTCAGATTGTTATCAGGAAGAGCTCAGCGAGACAGTGTCATATAGCTATATAGTCATAAAATGTAGCCTAGCTTAATGATTAATGAAGGAAACAAAAAAGAAGACTCCATTCCATCTGATGCGATTGTAGTAGAGTGGCTGTTGACACTCTCGGGCTTCCTGGTTTCGTCATTCCTCTGATTGGCAATCTAATAGCGGACAGGTGTTAGGCAGGTAAGTAAGTATAAAAAGCACCGGTTTCGTGGCTGGGAGTGACAGCTGTGTTTGTTGTACCCCTCTGTTAGCAGAGTGTGAACGCACGAGACCCGTGCATACTTAGGAGGACTAAATAACTGTAAACTATAACTTGACAGAGGGACACAACACTTATATATCCACACATCACGTGCCCTTGACAATGCACATCATTGGCTCTTTGAATAAGGCAAAATAAAAGTTCCTTGATACAAATTAAAGTTTACCTATAGTACAATTGAGGGCATACTATTTTCTTACATGTTAACACCCCCACTTGCACTCACATTGTCAGCTTAACAACTCAAAACATTGTTTTTCCACTGTGTGCTACATGACTTCACTTACTGTCATTAATCACGGAGGCTACTGTCCAAACATAGGCCTACATTTCCCAAATTTCACCAACTTAAACTTGGTTGCAGGCTTGGTCATTACATCTGCTACCATCTGTTCACTTGGACAGTACTCCAGATTCAAGTTCAAGAGTTTATTTGCCATGTCTACAAAGTTGATAGGAATTTTTTTGTGGCATATCCCCAACATCAATCAAACAGAAACAAATACAAACAATGGACAAGACACACAGCTGCAAAGCACATACAATAAATATAACTATGGGTAGAAGTAAACAGAAAACAGAGAGGGTCCCAGCAGACATTGGACAGCAGTTAAAGGGGAAGTTAGGTTTTAACATGTTTAGCCCCTTTTCTGGAGTGTCTAGGATGAAATAGAATCAACACCAAAATTTTGACAACTGCTCCTGTCTCTGATATTTGGCTCATTTAGAATCCTCCCTTTTCTGCTTCAGAATAGCTTGCTTTGTGCATGTCCGATAATGGCCTTAAAATAACCTTAAACCCTTGTTTCAAAACATGTGCAGTGGAGTTCATTGATGTTCCACAACAATTATCAAAACGAAATACAGTTCCTATCCAGCTTTATTTGTCTTCTTGTTGTGCTAGTTGGTATTGCTACGCCAAAAAAATAGTTCCAGATTGTTCAAAGTACCACATAAAACGTGACAGAAACTGTACTTTGCTACTATAATTGTTTCGGAACATCAATGGACACCACTAAACACTTGGTGAGCAGCACAATGACTGCCCTATATGCAGTGGTTAAAATGGGATTTGGCAGGAGGGGGAACACTCATATTTTGTGTCAGCACAAACAAAGAAAAATGTATAGGAGAAGAATAGGATGATGATATTGTTCATTTATCTGAGGTGCCGGTACTCCCGCAGCCCAGTTCACAATGTAGTGATCACAGTTGGGTTGCACATCATGACTGACAGATAGACAGATAGCTTTACTGTCATGGTCCTGAAAGCAACAAAAACACTCCCTACAGTAGCAACACACCTATGAATGACAGGTATACGCTAGAGTGAAGGTAGTTTCACATTCTATGCTCTTTTCATGATATTAAATAGACATGAATGTGTATGGACAGTGCTGACAATAAGACATAGCAAGAGTCTAAGAGAAATGGTGCTGGTTTAACTAGCTCTTGCAGCTCAAATGAAAGGAGTTATGTACAAATGAAAGTGCTGTATTGGACATATTGCAACATTTCTGCCACAACACGCAGCATAGTGCAAAGTGCTGAATATCAGTGTGTGTCCTCAGATCACATTTTTAATCAGTGCTTGCAGCTCAAATGAAACATTGATGTTATGAATGCTATGTTAGAAACACCACAATAGTCAAACTGGTTATAAAAAGACATTATTTATTAACACATTATTTAACACATATTTCTTATATGTATGATAAAATCAAATCTTAGGAAAAAGGAAACATTAATCCAAACATATATACTTAAAAAAAAAAACATTTACGGAAAATACCGGAATGAATTCAAGCATAGGCCTGCTGCACGAGCCTTCTAACAGCAATATATTTCGCATGAAATGCAAGAATTTCGAACAGAATAGACCGAACGCGAACGCGAAACACTTTACATTGAGTCAATATAACCTTAGATCTTACTTTCGGTTTCCAACAGTCAGGTCCCATTAATTCAGTGTAAAGTGCCTGTTTGCTTCTGCGTTCGCGTTCGGTCTGTGCTGTAGGCCTACCAAATTATTTTGTTCCACTTGCTAACTAGCGCATTTAGCAAGCTCTTTCAACATGGCTATGCTTGAATTCACTCTGGTATTTTCCTTTAAATGATAACATTCATACGTAACATCAACAACAAAATGATCCATGTTCTCATTTTTTTTTTAGTCTTTGCTTCCTTGATATATATTTTCAAGACTTTCCACAATGGGGAAGTTAAAGGAATATGTAAAGGTACAATGTGTAACATTTTTAATGTTCAATATCAAAATCTGCTTTACCTGTTGACACGCTTGTCCTTTCTCATAAATATTAACCACCACTATGAATTCTGTGTGTTCGTATTGGATTGAAGTTTTGCATTTGCAGGCACATTAACTGGGGTAGGCTCTCCATGTATTGCCGCCATCTTGGAATACAAAAGCTGAAACCGGTCATATCGTTGGCGTCAGTGATGGGCAGTAGCTAGCTACAAGTAGTGAAGCTACTAGTTTAACTACATTTCTGAGTAGCTTGGCTGTAGTGTAGCTATTTTCTGAATCTGATAACTTTTCATTAGTTTAGCTACTTTTTTGGCCATGTAGTGTGGTAGCTTTCCATAAGCTTCATTTTCAGGGCATCAGTTCACAACAGCAAATCCTTCCTCTAGGCCATGCACGGAGGATCAGTTCTTACAGTACTGTGATGCATTTATCATAAGTGTCACAATAGTTAAGCTACTTCTGACATTTTTTCATAGCTTAGCTTGCTACATTTTGTCTTCCGGTAGCTTTGGTGTAGTGAAGTTTCATATGATGTGGAGTAACTGGTAGCTTAGCTTGTTACATTTACTGAGTAGCTTGCCCAACACTGGTTGGCGTTTTTGCAATAGACTGACATCCGCATGCAGGCTACCGTAGCTGTAATATGAAATTTGAAATGTGTTGCGCTTAATATTTCTCGAAGGCTACACATTGGTAGCCTGGAAAATGCCAAACTAGAAATCACGAGTGATATTTAGTCTGGAAACCTACCTATTGCATCTCTCGTAGCTGAAGCTTTGTTTACGATTGACCAGAGCCATATATTGGGCACTACGAATGTCTATCATAGCGTCTGTACATAGCTCAGAGCCACCACCTGAGGTAAAATGCAATCGAGGGCCGTATTAGTCCCTTTTTGTTCTGTAATTGGATACCGAAAGCAGGAGAAAATCGATCATGGTTACCATGCTGCTTTGCAGAGAAAATTTAAATAAGCGCACAAAAGAGCATGGGAACTCCCAGGCTAACACATTGATGCTTTAAAGGGGAAGTTTGGCTTTAACATGTTTAGCCCATTTTCTGGAGTGTCTAGGATGAAATAGAATCATCAACACCAAAATTTTGATGATTACTCCTGTCTCTGATATTTGGCTCATTTAGAATCCCCCCTTTTCTGCTTCATAATGGCTTCCTTTGTGCATGTCCGATAATGTCCTCAAAACAACCTTAAACCTTTATTTTAAAACTTGTGCTGCTCACCAAGTGTTTAGTGGTGTCCATTGATGCTCCGGAACAATTGTAGTAGCAAAGTACAGTTTCTGTCACGTTTTATATGGTATTTTGAACATTCTGGAACTATTTTTTCGGCGTAGCCACTAGCACAACAAGAAGATAAATAAAGCTGGATAGGAACTGTATTTCGCTATGATAATTGTTGTGGAACATCAATGAACTCCACTAACCACTTGGTGAGCTGCACATGTTTTAAAACATAGGTTTAAGGTTCTTTTAAGGCCATTATCAGACATGCACAAAGCAAGCTATTCTGAAGCAGAAAATGGGAGGATTCTAAATGAACCAATTATCAGAGACAGGAGCAGTTGTCAAAATTTTGGTGTTGATGATTCTATTTCATCCTAGACACTCCAGAAAAGGGGCTAAACATGTTAAAAACCAAACTTCCCCTTTAAGGAATATTTCAACTCATACTCCTGTTGTTCAAGGTGAGGGACAGTCATAAACTTTATACACCTGTCATGACTTCTGTCATTAAGTGTCACCCGGTATTTGTTAGGGTTAGGGTATGTCAGAAGTCATGACAGGTTTATAAAGTTTATGACAGATGCTTGACAACATCATGTCATAGTTAATGTCAGTGTCATGTCAGTCTTATGATGGTACCTTCAAATAAAGTGTTACCAAATCCTTTAACACCTTTCATAACTTACAGCACACTATGTGAGTGGCAGACTGCCTGCTGAATGTTCACTATCCACACTGAAAACCTCACATATTCCATCACTTTCTCTCAGATTTATCTATTAGCAAACTAGTTCAAACTAGCACAGGGATTCAAAGAAAGAAAACGGAACTGTTTCACATGATGCCAAGGAGAAAATGACTGTCATTGCAGCACATAGTGCACTATTGTACATAACTCTTAGCTCCTGTAAAATCTGATCTGCCTCTGAAATTGTCTCTGCCCCACTGAAAATCTTGTCTTGCTGTCACATGATTTCTGCCCCATTCTGAATCTGGTCTGGTATAATTTCTGTCCCTCTGTAAATTGGGTCGTGCTATCATATGAATATGATTTCTGTCCCATTCTGAATATGGTCTTATATGATTTCTGTCCCTCTGTAAATCTGGTCTTGCTATCATATGAATATGATTTCTGCCCCGTTCGGAATCTGGCGCTCCTCTATGACCTCTGCCCCATTCTGAATCTGGTGCTCTTCTCATATGACCTCTGGCCAACTGTAAATCTGGTCTTGCTGTCATATAATTTCTGCCCTGGTCTAAAGGCTTTCCTCTACGAGAGTTATTGTCCTCTAAAGCGAAATCAGGCCTCCATCTGCCCGAGTTATTGTCTTCCAAAGCGAAATCAGGCCTCCATCTACCCGAGTTATTGTCTTCCAAAGCGAAATCAGGCCTCCATCTGCCTGAGTTATTGTCCTCCACGGCGAAATCAGGCCTCCATCTACCCGAGTTATTGTCTTCCAAAGCGAAATCAGGCCTCCATCTGCCCGAGTTATTGTCATCCATTGTGGAATTAGTCTTGCTTGTTTTTTGTTGCCCTTTCCTTTAAAAAAATCAAAACATTGACTAAATTAGTTCCAAGTTTATTGTGATATCAAGGCAGTCAAAACTTTAACCATACACTAACGCTCCAATCGCTCCGCTCAACCAAGGATCGCTGCTTAAAACGACCAACACCCCGCACAGGTCAATCTAGGCATTGTTCCAAACTGGTGGAATAGTCTTCCCAACACTATTAAGAACAACAGGCACTCTTGCAACTCTTGCACTTGCTCTCATAGCAAATGGCACACCCAGTAGGCATTTACTTGCATTGTAATGCAGTTTGATGCAGTTATTCCTCTTTTGCAAGTTACTTTGGATAAAAGCGTCTATTAAATGCATAAATGTTAATGTAAATGTAACAGTTGCTGTAAATATATAATTGCTGAATGACAAAGTATGAATGAATAAAGTTTAAACCTAATCAGACCCTGAGTCAATGTAGTAGACTGTGCAAAAACTAAAATTGAATTGAATTACAAAGCTTTAACTTACAAAGCTTAATTTATAGTATATCAACTCTGTGATAAATTATGGCAAAGGTGCACTCTGAGAAAGTGGACATGTGAACATCATTTGTGTTGATATGCTTACACATAACTGGAGGGAATTAGTTGTTATGTTGATATATTATTAATTACATAAGTTTGATATTAATCAGATTTTTTTTAATTATTTGACAGCATTTTAGTTTTTAATATGAAAATGGTTAAATCAAGGCCTGTGTGTATCACACTTCAAAACATTTATGTTTAAAGTCAGGTTTAAAGTAGCTTGATCATTTTTTTTTCACTGAAAGCTGAAAGCGCTGACAGCTGTTCATTTGCAGTCTTTTATAAAAATCCCTTACCTGTGCTTAGCATATATGGCTGCACCAGCAGCAATGAGAACCAATGGTATCACTGTTCCCAAGACGATGGGGATGACTGGAAGACCAGCACTGCCACCATCATCTACAATATCAAACTGGAACCCTTTACCAAACACCTGCTCCATCTGTTCCACAACATTCTCTTTATCATCCACTAGTTTCCTGCAGGGAAACACACACACACACACACACACACACACACACACACACACACACACACACACACACACACACACAGAGAGAGAGAGAGAGAGAGAGAGAGAGAGAGAGAGAGAGAGAGAGAGAGACAGACAACAGTGCATACATATCATTGACCAGTGCAACCCCAGCAGAACAAACTGCAAAAGTCTCACTGCTTCTATTATCTTTTTTCCCCTTTGCATTGTCCACACACAACAAACATTAATATAAATACATAGCCTTACATTTATATATTTTTAAATATATTCATATCCCTATAATACATTTTTCTATAATATTTTTTTCTAAGTCCATGCTTCTATTTCTTTTACTTTCTTCCATCTATCACCATAAAGTGTTTTGTTAATTTCACTCGCCATTAAACATTTAATATCACAGTAGTTTCTAATATAATTTTGAAATCTTTGTTATGTTGAGTTTTGGTAGTCTTCTGTTGACTTTTATATGTAGTGAGTAGTTAACCAAAAAGGGAGTCAAAATCTTACGTTTCCACTGTATCCTTTGGTATGACCTCAGTCCCATTGATTTGAGTTGCTATGAAACTGACAATTGTCCTGGGAGGATCATCTGCAGTATCACTCACTGTGATGAAGGTCACAGACCAGCCAAGGGCCCTCTCTAGAGCTCTGAAACAGAGAGAGAGAGAGAGAGAGAGAGAGAGAGAGAGAGATCAGCCAAGGGCCCTCTCTAGAGCGCTGAGAAAGGGGGGGGGGGTGGGGGATTTTACTGGCCCAGATGTGCTGTCATTTTCACATACGTTTCCGTCTCCCACAAATGAAATCAGTTTTAGTTGTTGAGAAGAATGCCCTGTCCCATTTCTACCACTTCCCCTCGATTTTATCCAAAACAATTGATTTTGGGCGTTCACGTGTAAGTGTAGTGTGTCCCAATACTTTCCAGACCGAGGGCTAGTGGCTTTCAGCCCTTCAAATCGCCCCTTCATACGGAGGGAGGTCGGGTGGCAATTTCGAACTAAGTGAAGATGAAATTACCTACGATTCTTTGCAAACTCAATCAGCTAAACAAAAAGATTGCGTGTCGGTACCCGATCTGTGCGCGAATGCATGAGCTTTGTCCCCGGTCTCTCAGTTCTGGATAAGAACTTCAAAAATATAGCTGTAGTTTTTTTATGTCGGGATATCTTAGCTTGATGTAAATTCTGTTGAATTCCGCACTGGAGTGTTAAAACATGAAAATATTTATTATTATTAAAATATTTTTCAAAGTGCACACATTTTTCACCAGAATTACCAGAGCCTCTCATGTGAGTGATTTTCTCAATGATAATTTATGGGTGACGACTTTTGAATAGTTTAGAGCCTTATATCTGTTCAGTCTTAACGATAGACACGTAAAACAGGTGAAAACGTTTTTATGCGAAGTGCTGTCCATTTAGTATGGGAAGATGTGCACTTCTCACTACAATCGAAGGGCGTCTCATCTTGGAGTGCACTCGAAAACAAGTACTAGTGTTAGGGAAGAGAAATAAAATAAAATAACAAATAAAATCAGTTTTAGTCGTTGAGAACAAATCTAATTAGAATCTTGACTTACTTCTGCATCTCAGTGATTTTGTTCCGCACAGTGTCAGGATCCTGGTTCACTGAAATCTGCACAACATCTCTGCTGTCGCTGTAAGTTATGCTCACCTAATGGACATGTCAAAGATATTTTAGAGCACATTTCATACATATGATACTAACTAGGCAGTCATTATGAATGCATTTTGAAAACAAATGACAGCCATTGCTATGCAGAGTCAACTATCTATCTATGAATCATTTTCAGTTGTGCACATACATCAAGTCTTAAATCAATCAAGTCTTTCGTTTCCCTTTATCCTCTTACACCCACCTCCACTGTTGTTATGTCATACAGTCCACCCTGGTCTTCTGCCTTCACCTGCAGGCTCACCTTCCCACTCTCACCTGCCACTGACACTACATACACCTGACCACTAGAGGGCTCCACTGCAAACATGGAGCTGGGCTCCAACAGAGAGTACTGCAGTGTGTCACCCACATCAGGGTCTGTGGCCTGGGGTGCAAGACATTTGGACAAGTAGGGTCAGGAATGTTTAATGCAGAATAAATTCTGCAGATGACTGAATTAACTGAAAATTCAGATATTAATTACCTCAACTTGTACCACATGTTGGTCAGTTAGGGCATCACTGAAGATTTTAGCTATGTACAAGTTAGCATTGAATACAGGAGCTTCATTCACATTCTCCACATGGATGCACACCTATTGAGAAACAGAATTGGTCAGGAGCAACATTGAATACATTCACCATGGGCAAGGCTGGACTGGGACCAAAAATGGCCTTGGCAGTTTTATTCTATCTAAACAACTACACTGTTTTAGTGCATACCGTGGTATTAGCTGGTGTGCTGTCAATCTTCAGGGAAGCCTAAAAGAAATAGAAAGTTGACAGATCTGTTATTCAAGAGACAATAATAGAAACAATACTAATTCAAAACCTTCCAAATCCGTTTGCAATAATTTACATAAATATATCAACTATTATGTAATTTTAATAAACTTTATTATCAGCCCAGCTAAAATTGGATTGTTTTAGCTTGATTCGTTTTCACTTGACAATAACAATTCAAATTGAAGTTTTGATAGACAGAATAAGATCAAAACAACTCATATCACATTTCTCAGCCCTTCCTTCCAGGAATTGTGCCCTGGAAGGAAGAAACAGAACCCATCTTGCACACACTCTTTCAAAACTCGCAGAAGAAGCAGGTATTAGAGGTCCCTGCGACAAGAACAACCAGATACAGGAACAGTTTGTTTCCCACGTTAACCCATCTTTTTGGATTACCCATAACTTAACATTATTAAACAATACTGCCCTACAAAGTCAAAGTGCAGTAACTACGAAGACAGTGAAACTGAGAAAAATGCCTTTAAAGTTTACATAGTGTCCTGCAAAATGTGTTGTAGATAGAGGACTGGTTCATCATTCATTTAATGCCTACTAAGTATAGATTTTTTGTGAAAATTAACTTTTTAAATTTATTAACATTTATCTGTGTTAGGAGGCAAAATTCACCAAGAAATGTAGATACTGCGTTTTGTCTTTGGATTAGCTTACACCAGCAGAATACTGTTACAGCTACAGACAGCAGTATTTTCTAAATAAATTCAAATATAAGTCTATTACTGCATTTTTAAGAACAAAATAGACATCTTGTAGTCAATAGATACTATTTAAGACATTAACAAGTGAAAATATGGCTTAGGCTAATGTTTTCAGTGTTTAATTGGGTAGCTAAATTGCTAACAACTAGCAACTAGCCAACATAGGCGTAACCTAGCAACTAATGGGTCAACAAAATCAAAGTGCAGTAACTGACAATTTCTTACTGTTCTTACCAAGTCAAACAGCAGTAACTTCACAGTTACTGCGTTTTGATTTTGTATTCACTTGATTTTTGTAGTTACTGCAAATTTGACACCCCTGTTTCTCTAAAATGGAGTATAATTGGACTGGGATATTTTGTCACAAGACAGAGCCGATGTAACAAAGCCTATTTCTAGTCTTAACTCAATTTTGACAAAATCTGTAGTTACTGCACTTTGACTTTGTAGGGCAGAATATGTGTCTATACAATTCTGGCAATGGATTTCTGCATCAGAATTAATCAAATGATGAACTAACTTTTCAATTACTATCAACAATAACAATAATTAAATCGAACTTCACTGATCAGTGTTTATATAGCACTAGCCTGTCAACATCTTTTAGGCCAAATAGTTGTTTTATTGTGCTTACTTTTATGTGGATGATAATGGGGTCCTTCATCTCTTCAAAGTCCAGCCCTGTAACTGTAACTTTGATGACTCCTGTGCTATGGTCCATAGTGAAGTTACTCCAGTAATCGCTTGGAAAAACTAAGGATGACAAACATGCCTGTATAGTATTGTCATGGTGATACAAGGAGAAAGTTCGCTATACACGGCAGTTTCCTTCAGTTTGAGCATAGAAAGTTAAAGGGAGAAATGTACATATATTTGGTATGGTTATCCATAAATGACTAATAATAACAACAATAATAATAACAACAACAATAATGATAATAATAATAATAATGATGATGATGATAATAATGAGTGTGTAAGCATTTAGGCTATTTACAATTTTCTTATTTATGATGAATTAGGCCTTTATTCTTGTTTAAAGAGGACCTATGCAAGTCTGATTGTGCCATCCAGTAGGCTGAGAATAAATAATCAAAGCCATTATTAAACGTTTCTGCTGATGAAGGAAGCTGCTATCAAAATACACGAACGATTGAATGGGCTGAGAATCTACGAATCACCTTGTAATTCAAATCAAGCCAGTTCAATTTTGAATGTGAGGTCATGTGATCTCTCGCAGGAACACTTGTTGCCGGTAGAAGTCAGAAATTGTTCAAAATTGGAATTGGCTTGGATTATGGGCTTGGGCTGTCATGTTTCCTTTCAATTTAAACCTTCATTGTTTTTCTATAAAATGCTTTGAAATCGCACATTTCCAGCAGGAGAAGAAGAATTTCAGGTAAGGCACATACTTTGTATTTACTCTTCTGCACACTCTGTCATTGCACTTGCAGAGCTAGCGACACTTGCTTTTCAGTGTAGGGTCCCTGTACTCACTACTACAAAAGTTTCATTTTGTTTGGAGCTTTCTTAGGGTTTATAAACTAGTGTTTCGTTTAGGCTAGAAAAAAACACATGCTCTTTTCTCTGCCATGTTAGCGGCTTTCGGCTGAAATACGTAGCAAGCCATGAACTTTCTCAAAACACATCCAATTGAAGTGATTTTAATTCCAAACTAAACGTATTATATTCACTCCCTATGATGCGATGCCAAAATAGATCTAGGAAGCTTGTAGCACCGGATTTGTCCTTTAATTACCCACTAACATGTGGATATCTTAAAATAAAATGCTACCAAGAATAACAACACTTTTTCCATGACAAATGTTCAACTCCTAGATCACAATTTAGTACCTTCACTGATGCTGTAGATGATTTCATGGCCCCCCATGGTACTGGCCTTAATAGGTGCTGGGAGAAGCTCCAAGAACAGAGAGGTCTACCGCCTGGTGGAACAAAATAAGTTTCACAGTTAAAGAAAGGTCAAGGGGTTAGTCCATTGTTCTATGCTATGCTAACTTATGGAAGGAAGGAGGGCTCACTTGATTTTCTGGTATGAAGGCTTCATAACTGTCAAACCCAAACTGTGGAGTCAGTATAACGTTGATTATCACTCTGGTTTCATCATACTGATTGTCAACATCCTGTTGAGTACATAATGTACATGATCACATTGTAGTGTCAAGACAACATTCCATGGTTTAACTCCATTTACAATGAAAGAGTAGACAAGGTAAAACTGTACCTGTGCCCTCACAGTTAAGCTGTGCTGGCTGGACGTGGTATAATTCAGACGTTCTCTGAGGAAGATTTGTCCTTGCTCATTGACTTCAAACAAAGGTGATGGTGGCTGTGAGTTTTGCCAGACACATTTAGAGACGTTTTAGAGAAAGAAACTTTTAGATGGCAGTGAACAATGACCTCTCACAAAATAAATATTACTACTGCCAGCCAGAGGTATTTTCGTTCAAGCACATAAAATTAAACTATTTGTCGGTGCAGCACAAATCTATTTTAACACAGAGAACTCAAAACGATGATAGTGGACAATTGTGCTGCCATCATCTTCTGAGGATTTTCCAGTCTTTTTAGACTTCCAAGTAGGGGGCCGCCAAAGGACCGCGTCATTTTAAGTTCATGCAAAAGTTTTGTTTTCACTTCCAAATTAAAGAAAAGGGTCCATAGAGCAATTTTGGTTCGAGTGTCAAGCAAGCCGATGAAATATAAGCTCCTTGCTTTACACTCAAACCAAAACTGTTCTGTAGACCCTTAGCATCAATTTAAAAGTGAAAACAAAACTTTTGCACCAATTTGAAATGAAAATGAAAAATTACATTGACATGGTACCCCACTAATATACAGACTCTTTAAATGCCCTTTAAAAATCTGATGAATATACGGTAACACTTTACTTGACGGGTGAGTACATAACACATTCATAGCAGGTTTCATAAAATACTCACAAAGCATTCATAACTTATCCATAAGACATGACTCCACCTTCATACGCAACCATTCATAAATGTGAAAATTAGAATGCCGATAACCTATCAAAATAAAAGTCCAGTGGTCTCAAAACAGCCCTGCCATTTATGATTGTCACCTGATCATGTCACATCTGAATATTTCATGAATATCTTATGAAGTCTACTTTAAATGTCACTTTACTATACAGGTTGCAAAGTATTCATAAGCACTTATCTGAGTTTAACACTGAGAGGTAGGTTTAAAGTACTTTGAGATGACCTCTGACAAGTTGGACATTTCCCTTTTGAATGTGGGCAAGGTATAAAAAAATATTATAATTACCCCAAGGTGAGATTTTTTTTTAATGAAACATTTCAATTAGATGCTTGCTCATGATCTGATACTGCATTTGTCCATAATCTGATTTGAATTGATCAGGTAACAGGTTTCTCTGAGACCATTGGACAGGAGCAAACATATTTATCTATTTATTTATTTATTTATTTATTTATTTAAATATGTTACCTAAATATGTAATATCAGATACATCAGGGTCCACAAATACTGGTCAGCTCTAGTTTACTTCTCAGTGTTAAACTCAGATGAATGATTATGAATACTTCGCAACCTGTATAGTAAAGTATAGTATAGTAAAGAAGATATTCATGAAATATTCAGATGTGACATGATCAGGTGAAAATCATAAATGGCAGGGCTGCTTTGAGACCACTGGAGTTTTATTTTGATAGGTTATCGACATTCTATCTTCCACATTTATGAAGGGTTGCGTATGAAGGTGGAGTCATGTCTTATGAAACAGTCATGAATGCTTTGTGAGCATTTTATGAAAGCTGCTATGAATGTGTTATGTACTCACCCGTCAAGTAAAGTGTTACCGAATATACTCACCTGAATGCTATAGGTGATGTGGTTGTAGGCTGGACTCAGATCTGCATCAGTAGCTCTCACCTGAACCACAACCTCATCAACAGGTAAACTCTACAGATGGAGAAAGAACTCATTAAAATACAATTTGGTTTCCTGATCCCTTTGTGTGAGAAATATTAACACTTGTGTTTCATACCTCTAACACATTTGAACTGTACTCCATTTTGTCAAATATCGGTGTATTGTCATTCACATCTCTGACAAAAAGTGTCCGACGGTTTCGCTTCTTAGAATAGAAAGAAAGATTTTAAAAGTTGTGTTTAATGGTGCTAAGGGGGTAATGTATGCATTTGTACATTTACTTACAGTGTTATTACAGATGATTTCATAGGACAAAACGCCTGCTTTCTGTTGAATAGGAGAAAAAAATAATTATACAAGCAAACATACGTTAATATGCTACGATAATAAATATAGTTATACATTATGGAGTAATTCACATTGAGGAAAATTATGACCTTCAGAAGCATTTTTTCCTGACTTAGAACAAAGCATTTTATTATTAAAACTATTGCCATCCCTGCATTTTTGTACATTTTAAAGCCATCATTTGCCAATAATGCAAGTCGCCTTTCATATGCCACAAAGTTCAAATCTGAAAATATAAAAATAGGTAGGTAACAAATAGAAATATTTCTTACATTTCTTATCCTATTCACCCATAATGCAAGCCTATGGAGGGGCTTACAATGGGCCTAAAGTGGGTGATTTTTCTAGAAAATAAGCATTGCAACTTTGTGTATATTATCACCCACTTTAGGCCCATTACAAGCCCCTCCACAATAGAGATTACCAACGTGTCGTCATCACACAATGCATTCTGGGTTTGCCCCGGAATTAGACTCTAGCAACAATCTCTGACTAGACTCGCAAAATATATTAAAAAATTTTGGGTGAAAAAAAAATGTGATCGTGTGTATGAACCGGAGCTACGATGGGGCCATAAAAAAGTTACAGTTTAACAAACCGCTATCTCCGGGGCAAGATGGCGCCGATTATGACGATTTTGACGTATCTTGGCAATCCCTATTGTTACAGGTTAAAATTCACCAGTCACTCTTATTGACTATAGTTTTTGAAGGGCTGTTGTTCATCAATAGTGCATGCAAATATGTTATGTTATTTATTTATTTATTTATTTATTTATATACAACATATACATATTATAAAAGTAACCTAAGAAAATAAATCCCCATCACACTAAAATAATAAAATAATACAATTGTGTTGCTTTACCTCTGCTAAAGCCTCTGTGTCTAGAGGTTTCTTTGTGCTAACTTTGGCCGTTTGTCCAATGGGGTCAACGGTGAATTCCAGAAACTCTGCACACTGCGGGCATTTAGGCACCTCCAAAACCAGCTCAGCATCCGGAGGCGTCTGGGATATTTCTATGTCACCTGTTAATACAGGGAAGAGGAAAAATGAATGGTAACAATTTAGTTTTTTACAATTACAATTTTACTTGTAATGGCTGTATTAGCAAAGTCCTTTTAATGCCAGTCCGTTTACCCTGACATAGCCCGCCCATAATACTGCTGTTCATCCGTATTCATGGTCTGGAGGTTCTTTAACCTGATGTGATTATAGGGCGGGGTGGGGGGGGGGGGCATTCAGTTCTGGTTTGAAACGATTGGACAGCTTGTCTAATCAGATTCGCTTACTGGTCGGTTGTCTCTCTACCGAAGTAAACCCGCCCCAGAAGAACGTCCCCAGACCATGAATACGGATGAACATTCTTATTATGGGCGGGCTATGCCAGGCTAGTCTCCCTCCTACAATGAAGTCTGGTATTAGTGACTTGATGTCAATCATTTATTAGGCATGAATTCACATATTTCTTATTCATTATGAATTAGGCCTTGATTCTTGATATGGACCTATTGAGCCTTGATTTCGAAGTAAATGCCAGAAGAGAACATGTATAACTTCCCAGTATACATAACCATAATAAGGACTTAGCAGGCTTTGATATCTACTTACTATAATGAGTTGTAAGAAGATAGTATGTGTAACCTCCTAGCACACTGTAAATCCCTGATAGTGGGAGTGGTTGTAGAATAACAATTATAGAATAAGCAAGCATCCGGCTAAAGCTCACTGTTATATTTCACTGCCCACTGTTCGCTTGCTTATTCACCTCTCACTATTAAGGAGTTAATAAAGGCCTAATTTTTAATAATAATTCATGAGTAAGAAATTTGTGAATGCATGCCTAGCAAATGTCTTATGTTGCTTAACATATGCCTTACAAGTCATTAATACAGCCATTTATTAGCTATGCATTAGTGCCTATATGTTATCCTTGAAATAAAGTGTTACCTGATAGGTTGGATAGTCCAAAAATGTATCTGCAGTTTGCGTGTAAAGGTCCGAAGAATAAGCACAACAAATGGCAACAGTTTCTTTTAGATAGCCAGTTTTGCCTAATGGCCAACTATAGTGAATTTCTAGGAACAGTGAATTACCTGTGTATCCTTCATTTATTTCTCCCAGTTGGACAAGCGAGCCAGCATTGCAGTCAGTGCTTCCAGTGACTTAAAGAAAATACAAAAATACAAAAAAACTTTAATCATTAGCTGCTGTCAAGTCAAGTGTTTGGACTTAAAAGTTGGTATTAGAACAAACCAATTTACTAAGACTCCAACACAGCACATACACAGCATGCATTTTGGCTTCAGATTCTAACGTCTCTATTTTATTTCAAAGTTGGGACACACCCAAAATGGTCAGTGAAGTAATAAAAATCTACTGTCTAAAGCATATACTAGCCTATAACAATAAAGTTATGAAACAACAAAAGCGCCACAATAGGCGTTTATATGCAGCTGCCATATGACATATGAGTGGTGCCTGATGACCTGAACATGGCTTTGTTTAGTAAAGGTTTCATTATTTATCAACCCCATTTAAGAACAGCATTGACTACAAACACTTTTGTTTATTTGTCCACAATAGTCTAGTCTAGACAGCTGAAAACCTGACAAAGCCTTTTACAGTCTTCAAGAGTAATGTCCAAAGTTAAGAAAAAAAAAAAGAAATGAAATGAAGGCACCTTTGAGATCTGATGGTATTTTGACATAAAAATTTGCCCATCAATGGGGCTTTCACATTCACACACACACACACACACTACACACACACACACACACACACACACACACACACGCACACACGCACACACTCACACGCACACACGCACACACGCACACACGCACACACTCACACACACACACACACACTCACACACACACACACTCACACACACACACACACACACACACACACACACACACACTCACACTCACACACACACACACACACACACACACACACACACACACACACACACACACACACACACACACACACACACACACACTTTATAAAACCTACACCAAAAAGTATGTTGGCTACAACAACTTTGTAATTAGTTGAATGCTGACACACACACCAAAACAGTGAAAGAATAAATTTGCTTAGTGCAGGCTACTCACCTGGTAGAGTGGCATCGACAGACTTTGTGAGACAGACCAAGATGATCACAATCTTGACATAGGATTGACATCCCATGGCTGTTGTAGTTGAGCGGTCATTCACACCAAACATAAATGTGAAGACATTTGTCAAAAACGACATTGTTGAGACAAATCCATAGCCTATCTTTTTCCAGTTAAGATGTTAAGATGATCTCTTCCTGCCGTTGAACCTTAAAGGCAATAAGGAACATTCCATCTCTATGGGCAATAAGTAACTATCCATCTCTAGCATTGATATCAAAGTCTGAGATTGAATGCATTGGTAGTCGGTGTACGCCCAGAGAGAAAGAGACATGTAGCTTAATCATTATTGAAGGAAGAAGAAACAGAAGTGTTGGGGAAAGCTGTGTATTTACAGTAAGAAGGAATTAAATAGCGTATCCATAGTAACTGGGGTTTGGTTTATTCAGTCACATCCATTCCATTGGTTTATTCAGTCACATCCATTGTTTGTATTGTCTGCATGTCTTATTTGTATTTAATTTCTTTTTTATTTTCTATATGGTGTCCTTTGTTTTTGTCTTTGTTTGTTTTAATATCATTTGTTGATCCCTTTCCCCTTTCTTTTGTCTTAAATGTTATGTCTTGATTGTTTTTACACCAAAGGACCACAATGGAAATAAGCCCTTGGGCTTTTTTGTGTCTTTTTTTTATGCTTTTGAACGCTCTTGCTAAATGTGGCTGTTCAATAAAGAATCAATCAATCAATTCAGCAACAGTACAGTTGTGAATAAAATGGCCATGGCCACTAAACCAAGGTGGCGTTACACCAAATTTTGGGCCCTGTGCACAAGCAGTGGCCAAGGCCACGTGTCCTAGTAATCCAATGATTCTGATCCAATGCTGGAATTGGTGGTTTTTACTGCTATGGCCTTGGCCTTGCCACTTCACAATGCAGTGGACAGTTGGGTTGCACATCATGACTGCTGTCATGGTCCTGAAAGCAACAAGACACTCTGTACAGTAGCAACACATGCATGAATGACACACTGTAAAAAACGATTTGTAATGGTTACTTGAAAAATGTGTGGAAACTCGTTGCCTCAAATGAGTTGAGTAACTATAACTTATCTTTTTAGATGTAAAGCGCTTTTAACTTGAAAAAGAAAAGTTATAGTTACTTAACTCATTTGAGGCACAGAGTTTCCACACATTTTTCAAGTAACCATTACAAATCGTTTTTTTACAGTGCAGGGACTGTATATGCAGCAGGGGTGAAAATAGTTTCACATTCTATGCTCTTGTCATGATATTAAATAGCGAGAAATGTGTATGGACAGTGCTGACAGTAAGACATAAATCAACTAGCTCTTGCTGCTAAAATGAAATGAAAGTACTGTATTAAAAACATTGCAACATTTCTGCCACAACAAGCAGCATAGTGCAAAGTGCTGAATATCAGTGAGTGTCTTCAGATCACATTTTTAATCAGTGCCTGCAGCTCAAATTAATCATTGATGTTATGAATGCTATGTTAGAAAAACACTTCTATAGTCAAACTGGTTATTAAAAAAACATTTATTAACACATTATTTAAACATATATTTCTTACATGTATGATACAATGATATAATAGGAAAAAGGAAACATTAATCCAAACATTTTTTTTTTTTAAATCAACATTAATAATAGCAACAACAAAAATTGTTCTCAATTTTTTAGATAGAAATAGTCTTTGCTTCATTGACATATATTTCCAATCTCATATTTAAACTCATACTAATGTTGTTTGAGGTCAGGGACAAAGAAATTCATTTTTAGTTTAACTTTCCTCGCCCCTTAAGTTTAAATTCAGACTTTTGTGCCACATTTTGTCTTTTGTTTTCCTTTCAACAGCACTTGGTGAGTTCAAACATGTTTTATGGGTTTATTTATTTATTTATTTATTTATTTATTTATTTATTTATGTATTGTATAAAAGTGTATGTTTCTGCATTTAATTTCTCTGCTTGTAAACATCTAACCTGCCTATTTTGGACACCAGATGGAAATTAGCCATTGTGTTACTAATGTATGTTCATTAATGTGCAATGTCGTGAAAAATAAAAGTAAAGTAAAGTAAAGTAAAGTAAAGTAAAGTAAAGTAAAGTGAAGTAAAGTAAGTAAAGTGAAATTCACTGATATCCCTAAAATTGAATCCAGAGACAGCTGTATCATTGACCTAGTGAAACTGCATGGTTATCTAAACACAGACCACACATTATTAAACCCAAAGGAGTATCACAGTAGAAGAAGGCAATTTTCACAACACAGCTGTGTGTGGAGTATGTCATATTGGATAGCATAATGTACCGTGTTTTAGACACCAGCTGTGCTATCCAGAATTGACTGGATGTCAAACTGAACTCAACCTCACAACCAAGGAAAAACAGATGGCCTCAAAGATACTAAAATCAGTGTCTGTTAGTTAGGCTAGCGTATTTGATTAACAAATCTTATAACTAACAGTACGTGAGTGGCAGGCTGTCACTGAATGTTCACTATCCACACGCAAAACATCACATATTCCATCACTTTCTCTTAGATTTATCTATTAGCAAACTAGTTCATAATAGCAGAGCGTTTCAAAGAAAGAAAACTGAACTGAACTGAGTCCATGAGGCGTGGATCTGCCCAAGGTTTCTTCCTAAAAAACGAATTATTTAAAAAGCGAAGGAAGTTTTTCCTTGCCCCTGTTTCTCATGGGTGCTTCCCGCACTGTCTGTAAAGGGCCGCGAGACGATGTACTGTATTTGAGCGCTCTACAAATAAAATTGAATTGAATTTAATTGAATTTAACTGTTTCACACTGATGTCCAATAAGGAAGAAGAGGGGAAATGACTCTCATTGCACATAGTGCCTGCTGACATGCACTATTGTACATAACTCTTAGGTCCTGTCAAATCTGATCTGCCTCTCATTTGATCTGTCTGCTGTCATTTGATATCTGTCCCATTCTGAATCTGGTCTTGATCTCATATATCCACTGTCTGGTCTCATATATCCACTGTCTGGTCTCATATGATTATTGCCCCATTCTGAATCTGGTCTTGTATGATTTCTGTCCCTCTGTAAATCTGGTCTTGCTCTCATATGATTTCTGCCCCATTCTGAATCTGGTCTTGCTCTCATATATCCACTGTCTGGATTTGTTCTCATATGATTTCTGCTCCATTCTGCATCTGGTCTTGTATGATTTCTGTCCCTCTGTAAATCTGGTCTTGCCATCATATGATTTCTGCCCCATCCTGGATCTGGTCTTGCCATCATATGATTTCTGCCCCAGTCTAAAGGCTTTCCTCTACCTGAGTAATTGTCGTCCATAGCAAAATCAGGCCTTCCTCTGCCTGAGTAATTGTCCTCCAAAGCGAAATCAGGTTTTCCTCTACCCGAGTAATTGTCGTCCGTAGCAAAATCAGGCTTCCCTCTACCTGAGTAAATGTCCTCCAAAGCGAAATCAGGTTTTCCTCTACCCGAGTAATTGTCGTCCGTAGCAAAATCAGGCCTTCCTCTACCTGAGTAATTGTCCTCCAAAGCAAAATCAGGCTTTCCTCTGCCTGAGTTATTGTTCTTAGTCTTCCCTGCTTTTTGTTGCCCTTTCCTTTGAAAAAAAAACCATTGAATAAATTAGTTCCAAGATTATTGTGACATCAAGGAGGTCAAATCTCTAACCATTGTTGTAAATAAATAATTGTTGAATGAAAAAGAATGAATAAATACATTTTAAACCTATGATCAGACCCTGAGCCAATGTAGTAGATTGTGCAAAAACTAAAAGCTTTAAAAAAGTTTAAATAATAGGATAGCAACCCTGTGTTAAATTATGTCAAAGGTGCACTCTGAGAAAGTGGACATGTGCACATAATTTGAATGGAGAAAAAAAACAAACATATTATGTATTAATCCTGATTGATATGCTCCAACGCAACTGGAGAAAATCAGTTGTTGTGGTGATTTATTAGCCTAGACTCTAGACGTACCCCTAGTGGTAGCAAATTTGAATTTGCACAGAGGTACGTCTAGAGGCTACTGATAGAAACCCGTTTTAGCCTTCCTCTGGAGGCGGATAACCAATCACAGCGCGGTATGTGTACAGGAAATCGTAAGGCGGGCTTTGTACGATGACGACAGCCCTGCTCAAACCAGAGCGGAATCGTCTTTGGCTTTAGTTTTGGACGAATTGCACTTGTCATTTTCTTTGAAAGTGAAACAAGAAACTGCACTGAAGTTTTTCGTTCTGAAAAAGATGTCTTTGCCGTGTTACCGACGGGCTACGGGAAAAGTTTGATATACCAGCTGGTACCACTGGCCGGAACGCTAGCCTATTACGTGGAGAGGCAGTTTGAAAGACAACGCAATCACCCGCCCCTCCATTGAGGTACAGTCTATCAGTGGTCTTCAGACTATACATTCTTATGATATAGTCTGACGTGTCAGGCTAGTGATTTATCATTTTAATCACATAATTGTGTTATCAATCCGATTTTTTTTAATCATTTGGCAGCACTTTAATTTTTAATATGAACACTGGAAATGGTTAAAGCAAGGCCTGTGTGTATCACACTTCAAAACATTTATGTTTAAAATCAGGTTTAAAGTAGCTTGATCATTTTTTTTCACTGTATAAACTAAATTGTTGATGATATAGCTAGACAGCCATTCATTTGCAGTCTTTTAATAAAAAAACTTACCTGTGTACAGCATAAATGGAGAAGCCAGCAGCAATGAGAACCAATGGAATCACTGTTCCCACGACGATGGGGATGACTGGAAGACCAGCACTGCCACCACCATCACCTACAATGTCAAACTGGAACCCTTCACCAAAAACCTGCTCCATCTCTTCCACAACATTCTCTTTATGTTCCACTAGTTTCCTGCAGGGAAGTACACACACACACACACACACACACACACACACACACACACACACACACGTGCACACACACACACACACACACACACACACACACACACACACACACGCACACACACACACACACACACACACACACACACACACACACACACACAGACAAAGGTGCATGCATGTCACTGACCAGTGCAACCTCAGCAGAACAACCTACAAAAGTCTCACTGACTTCTATTGACCTACAGTTTGTGTAGTGACACATTCATCAAAAAAAATCAAAATCCTTACTTACTTTAGTACTGTATCCTTTGGTACAACAGTCCCGTTGATGTCAGTGGCTATGAAGCAGACAAAAGTTCTGGGAGTGACATTCTCTCTTTGGACTGAGTGGATGTGTGGAGTCTGACTCAGGATTGACCCCTGTCTACTGCTACTGCTCACACTGATGATGGTCACAGACCAGTTAAGGGCCCTCTCTAGAGCTCTGACAAGAGAGAGAGAGAGAGAGAGAGAGAGAGAGAGAGAGAGAGAGAGATTGAAGACAAAAAACACTGGTGCAGAGACGTGTTTACTGACATTACGGCAGACATTGTATAAACTTATTGTGGTTATTTTAGCATCACAGTTGTGCTTTTATCTTCATTTATGTTTCTTTCTCCCACCACAAATCAAATCAGTTTTAGTCGTTGAGAACAAATCTAATAATGATCTTGACTCACTTCTGCATGTCAGTGGTTTTGTTCTGCACAGTGGCAACATCCTGGTTCACAGAAATCACCACAACATCTTTGCTGTTGCTGTAAGTTATGTTCACCTAATGGTTTAGATAGACATGACAAAGACGAAAACATTTCACAGCACATTTCAGACAAATTATGTTAACTGTGTTGTCACTATGAATGTATATTGGGAACACATAACTTCTCAAAGTTGCAAAGTCAATTAATCTAACAATCAGTTTTGCACATCTATTAAGTCTTTCTTTTATCAAGTCTTTCATTTCCCTTTATCCTCTTACACCCACCTCCACTGTTGTTGTGTCAGAAAGACCTTCTTTGTCCTCAGCCTTCACCTGCAGGCTCACCTTCCCACTCTCACCTGCCACTGACACTACATACACCTGACCACTAGAGGGCTCCACTGCAAACATGGAGCTGGGCTCCACCAGAGAGTACTGCAGTGTATCCCCCACATCAGGATCTGAGGCCTGGGGAAATAATTAGACAGAGAGCGGGTTACGTAAACAAAAGACTGCAACAAAACAGACAACTGCAAATTATCCACTGATAATTTAACATTTTTACCTCAACTTGTACCACATGCTGGTTAGTTAGGGCAGCACTGAAGATTTCAGCTGTATACAAGTTAGCATTGAATACAGGAGCTTCATTCACATTCTGCACATGGACCGTCACCTATTGAGAAATAGACAGAATCTTTTTAGAAGCCAGCTTTGCTCAGGTCACTGCCTACTGCCTCTTTCAGATCACTATCTTTCTCTGCTGCTGCTCTGACCGTCGGTCTGCACGGCTGGCTGCAGCCTCTCCCTTTTCATTTCCCTTTTCTTACACCATACTTCATCTTATACTGACTGACACACACTACACATTTGTTTAGTAACTCCATTTGCTGATATGTCTTTATTCTATTTATTACACTTATTGTTAACTGGTAGAAATCAGTGTGGTCTTCCCTTCATGGCATTATCACTGCATGAGCCTACAGTCGTCAACGTAGTCAAACAATAAGTTTGTTTGGTTAGTAACTCCATTTACTGAGATGTTTTTATTCTATTTAATAAACACTTGTTGTTATTGTTGTTATTGTTAACTGGTAGAAATCAGTGTGGTCTCCCCTTCATGTCATTATCACTGCATGAGCCTACAGTCATCAACGTAGTCAAACAATAACTTTGTTATTGTAGTTAGGCTACTTATTAACTTATTGTACACTCCAGCACACTTTCCATTGCGCAAGCAAATGATTTATTATAGGCCTACAGTGTTTTCGGTGAAAAGACCTTCATCAGGTTGCCTATAAACCTATCTAATAATGCAAGGAAGGTCTGTTTGTATGTATGTTTGTCTGTGTGTTCCACGCATAACTCTCAAACTGTTCAACCAACTGACCTCAGATTTGGTATGCATCTTACTATTGGTACTAGTGAGTGCAGTGCGTGGTGATGTTTGGCTAACAAATACTAAAGATATCACTACATAAAGCACAGTTGCCTTCTGCCACTCTAACCCTAGTCACTCCCCCTATACTCCCAATGCAGCGCTTAGGTGGAAGGGGGGAAATAAGTACGATTGCACAGCAAGATGATTGCACAGCAAGACGATCTCACAACAGCATGCAAACAAAACACGCAAACCCTCATTGGTAAGCAGTACATTAAATGGGCATTTCAAAATTCCTTGAATTTCCCCTTGGGGATCAATAAAGTATCTATCTATGTATCTAAAACATGCTTTTGGCTGAATATCTGGATACATATCACCGACAGATGGTCTAAAAGGTAGTTTAGGCTGGCCATCTTCATTATTCAACTCAATAAACTTCCTTGTGGCTCTTCATCAGTTCCATTGAATGCTGTCTGGTGATTTATACATATCTTTACAGCTTTACAAGGCCCCCTACCGCCTACATAAGCCCACACACTTATCTCTTCCAGACATCCTCTCACCCATCCTTCAATTCTAAAAGATTCAGGTAACTAGGCTACATATAAAATTCCATTTCACAAACAATTTCCGATACATTATTCATTTACAGGATAAAGCCTCAGCCAGGTTGGACAGGCCATTGGATGGTTGGTTTTTCCATCCGGTATCATTTTTATTCATAGCTCTGAATAATGTATTATCTCCTCATGTATCTGAACACATGATCTATCTGTCTCTATCACAATGTTTTAGTGCATACCGTAGTGTTAGCTGGTGTGCTGTCAATCTTCAGGGAAGCCTAAAAGGAATAGAAATTTGACATCTGTTATTCAAGAGGCAATAATAGAAACAATACAAATTCAAACTTCTATAATTCCGTTTGAAATAATTTACACAAATATATCTACTGTATGTAACTTTAATAAACTTTATTATCAGTCCAACTGCAGTTGTATTGTTTTTGCATGATTCCTTTTCACTTGACAATGAAATTAAAATAGCAGTCTTGATAGACAAACTTATTTCCCTAGAGCAGGTAGAGGTCCCTGCGCACAAGAACAACCAGATACAGGAACAGCTTGTTTCCCATTGCTATCATTCTCCTGAATGGGAATTTCAAAGTTAGGTCAACCCCATTTTGGATTACCCAACGCATAACTTAACATTATTAAACAATATATGTCTATACAATTCTGACGAAGCAATTTTGTATCTGAATTCATCAAATAACGTCAATTACTATAAACAACAAAAACAATTGAACATCACTGAACAGTGCTTATATAGCACTAGCATGTCACCATCTTTTTAGGCCAAATAATAATAATAATAATTAAAAAAAAAAAAAAAAAACTCTTATTGGCTGCATTAGAGGGGAATTTTACAGTTTCCTTTTTTGGTGCTTACTTGGATGTGGATGATAATGGGGTCCTTCATCTCTTCAAAGTCCAGCTCTGTAACTGCAACTTTGATGACTCCTGTGCTATGGTCCATAGTGAAGTTACTCCAGTAATCGCTTGGAGAAACTAAGGATGACAAACATGTCTGTATTGAATTGTCATGTCTGAGGATGATTCAAGGAGGAAGATTACTATACACTGCAGTTTCCTTCAGTTTAAGCACTCAATGGCAAAAACTTAACCACCTGGGTGAATACCACCTGAAGTGCACTAAGTTACAAAAGAGAATATGAATAATAAATCCCTGATGTTGGGAGAACATTTGTAGTGAAATGTTACAATGAGGATGAGCCTATGCTTGCTTATTCTTACCTCACTCACGTCAGATCATGCGCTACGTAACTTTCGTAAGGCCTCCGCGCAACGATCTGATGTTGATGCCATTGGGAGGGATTTCAAGCCCAATATTTCCTAACCGGACCAGTCAGGGCTGCTGGCTGCTGTAGAGGGTGTGACGTAGCGAAGAAGCAACTGTTTTGAATCCAACCAATCCAACAAACTTAACCAGCGTCATCGGTTGGTTTCGATGTGGTTGGCTGAAGTGTACGTCAATTAAATTGATGGACAAGCCGTTTGTCCAGTTAGATTCAAGGATTTCTGGCTCCTGAAATAAATCGTCTATCGCGGAGGATCAGATGTTCGCGCGTAGCGCTACATCTGACGTGAGTGAGGTAATGCTTATTCTACAACTGTTCTTCCACTAATAGGCGTGTATTCATACAGTATACTAGGAGGTTTTGACACTTAATACAGATTAATAAGTAGAAATCAAGGCTTATTAGATCTTTATTAAGACTAAATCACACCTAAAGGCCTAATTCATCATGAACAAGAAATCTACATGCTTAACAAAATCATTGATGTTGCTTACTGTAATATGCCAAAACATTAATTAGTTATTTATTAGTGGCTAATATGTATCTTAAAAATGAAATGTTACCAAAAATAACAACACTTTTTCCATGACAAATGCTGAATCACAATTTTGTACCTTCTCTGATGCCGTAGATGATTTCATGGCCCCCCATGGTACTGGCCATGATAGGTGCTGGGAGAAGTTCAAGAACAGAGAGGCTTACCGCCTGGTGGAACAAAAGGTACCATAGTTGAAGAAAGGTCAAGGAGTTAGTCTATGCTATGCTAAGTTATGGGCAGAATGACGGCTCACTTGATTTTCTGGTATGGAGGAATTGTAACTGTCAAACTCAAACTGTGGAGTCAGTATAACGCTGATTATCACGCTGGTTTCATCATAGAGATTGTCAACATCCTGTTGAGTACAGAATGGTCATGATAACATTGTAGTATCAAGACAACATTCCTTGGTTAAACTTGTCTCCATTTACATGAAAGAGTAGACAAGGTAAAACTGTACAGTGTACCTGCGCCCTCACTGTTAAGCAGTACTGGCTGGAAGTGGTATAATTCAGACGTTCTTTGAGGAAGATTTCTCCTTGCTCATTAACTTCAAACTTAGTTGATGGTGGCTGTGAAGAAGAGAGTTTTGCCAGATACATTTAGACATTTTAGAGAAAGCAACTTTTAGATGGCAGTGAACAAAGACCTGTCACAAAATAAAATAACTTTCAGCCAGAGGTATTTTCTTTCAAGCGCATAACACAACTGTTGTGTTGTGCATTGTGCAGCACAATTTTATTTTAACACAGGGAATTCAAAAAATGGTAGTGGACCATTGTGTTGTCGTCAATCTTTTTATTTTTCCAGTCTTTCAAGTATACAGAGATGACTCTTTAAGTCCTTACAGAAAATTCATAAACATACTCACCTGAATGCTGTAGGTGATTTGCTTGTAGGCTGGAGTGAGATCTGCATCAGTAGCTCTCACCTGAACCACAACCTCACCAACAGGTAAACTCTACAGATGGAGAAGGAGCTCATGAAAATACAGTATGGTTTCCTGATGCCATTGTGTGAGAAATATTGACACTTGTGCTTCATACCTCTAACACATTTGCTCTGTACTCCTTTCTGTCAAAGATTGGTACATTGTCATTCACATCTCTGACCAAAAGTGTCCGTCGATTTGGCACCTTAAAATGGATATAAACACTTTAAAAGTTGTGTTTAATGATCCTTAGGGAGTAATGCATTTGTAGGCCTACATTTACTTACCCCAGTGTTGGTACAGATGATGTCATAGGACAAAGAGCCTGCAATCTGTTGAGCAGGAGAAAAAGTAGTTATATACAAGCAAATATATTTGACCTGATAATACAGCTACAGCACAGCACCCTCCACATTGGCACCTCTGAGTAAAAAGACACATGAATCCCTAAGTAATCAGTAACTGCCCTCAATCACATAATGCAGAGACTAAAAAAAGTCAGAGCATTTTCAAAGAACAATGCATTTTCGAAATAAATCATTTTGTACACAATTATTGGCATCCCTGCATTTTGTAAAATTTAAAGCTATCATTTGCCAATAATGCAATGTGTTAGTCATAAGAAGACCACAATAAATTGATTTCAGATCTTTCCTTTTCATAAAAGCCATGCAGACTGTTGTGTCCATTTAGGTCCTTTCAAATGCTTGCATTTCAGACGACAGGTCTATCATGCAAGTTACCCAGATAACAGAAGCGGGCATGTCAAAACCATGAAGTTTCATTTTGACATGCCCACATCTGTTACCATTTTGCTATTTCGGTCTGTGTTGCACGAATTTCGGTCATTCCCATAGCTATCGACAACACATGAAAAAACAAGGGGTTGATTCACTCCAGATAAATCCTTTAAATGTCATATCAAACACCATCACCATCATGCCAAAATATAGCCTACAGTACACAGACAATGTGTTGACTTACTGTTGTTAAAGCCTCTGTGTCAAGTGGTTTCTTTGTGCTGACTTTGGCAGTTTGTGCGTTGGGGTCAAAGTTGAACTCCAGAAACTGTGCACACTCTGGACACAGAGGCACCTCCAAAATCAGCTCAGCATCCGGAGTCTTGGGGATGATTTCTATATCACCTGTTAAATAAATAAAGTAACAACCAGGGTCCAGTTTGGCGGAAGTGGTCTACTGTAGCTGAACAATTTGATAAGTTGAATTGTTCAAAAATGTATCTGCAGTTTAGATAATGTGTGTAAAGACATAAGCACAACAAATGTCACGTGTTGGCAAAATGGCTAACTATGAGCAAATTGCCAAGAACAGTCATTTACCTGTGTATCCTTCATCTACGTTTCCCAGTTGGACACTAGTGCCAGTATTGCAGTCTACAGTGCTTCCTGTGGCTTAAAAAACATACAAAAACACAAGAAACTTCATCATAAGCTGCTGCCAATTTAAGTGTTAGGTTTAGATGTAAATGTTGGTATTAGAACAAATCAATTTACTGAGACCAACACTGCAAACACTGCACTTACATGGCATGATTTCGGCTGCAAGATAAAAAGGTACCTAACTTTGAGACCTGATATGACATTTTGACAACGATTGGAAAAGATCCAATCAATTGGCCAAATTTTGCTTTTGAATTTGCCTCTCCACCTTTGAATTTTCACCTTTATTTATTTATATTACTTTATTTTAAATCCCTTAACAAACCTAGACCAAAAAATATGCACATCAACATGCAATTAGATGACTGCTAACACACACCAAAGAACAAAGCAAAACAAAATAATAACTCTAACACACACCAGAGAACAAAACAATAAACCCCTGGGCAAACAGCTCTGGAACGTTTCGATTGCAGGTTAAAGAAGAATAAACCTGCTTAGTGCAGGCTACTCACCTGGTAGAGTGGCGTAGACAGGCTTTGTGAAACAGACCAAGACAATCACAATCTTGACATAAGAAAGACATCCCATAGCTTTTGTAGTTGAGTGGTCATTCACACCAAACACAAATGTGAAGACATTTGTCAAAAACTACATTGTTACAGAAACAAATCCTTAGCTTTTTCCAGTTTGTTAAGATGATCTCTTCCTCCCAGCCAACCTTAGGGACAATAAGGAACTTTCCACTGCTACCTTTGATATCAAAGTCTGAGATTGATTGCACTGGTAGTGAAATACAATGTTATCAATGTACGAAGCGCTCAGAGAGACAGCGTCATATAGCTTAATTATTAATGAAGGATGAAGAAACACAAACGGTGGGGAATGCTGTGAATTTGATTTAAGTAACTGAGACGGAGATTATTCAGTGACATCCATTCTGTAACAGTACAGTGAATCAGTAGAAATCAATAGATGAAACAGTATTGGTCCAAAACTACTTATTGTTAAGGTTTTATGCAGTGTGCAAAATACAGGGGGGATACTTTTAGGGCTTTTGCCTTTAATTTGATAGGACATTAGAGACAATGACAGGAAATGAGTAAGAGAGAGAGAGATGGGTATGGATCGGAAAATGACCTGGGGTCAGTTTCTGACCCGTGTCCCAGGGTTTATGGAACAACACTGAGCCACGGCCTCCAACCTTCTGCTAATATTGACAGGTATTTTACACACTGGTTTTATGATACCTGCTTAGGCTCTTTTGTCCCTATTGATTGGCAGGACAACCAACCCACTTCATCTGACCTCATGTAGCTATCTGTAATACAACATGCTATAACAGATGCATTTTACTGTCTCCTGGCCATTTCCTGGAATCAATGGCCCCCCTGACCCTGTGCTGGAATTTATTTGTTTATACTGTTATGGCTTTGGACTTCCCGGTAACACTGTGATTGTCTCCTGTAAAGTACCCTAATTAAAGGTTAATTTAAGATATAATTCTACATTCCCTTATTCAGCCTTCTGCTTCATTGTAAGTGTTCACGCTTTGAATGTTTCCTTTTCATACCTATAATTTGTCATTTTTAATACCCCCTCCCCTCCTCCAAATGCTATTTAAAAACGTTCAGTCTGTATGTCCAATGTATTTGGAAAAGTGTATAAAATAACCTATATTAAAAAAAATAAAATAAACAGACAAAAACAAACAAATAAATAACACTTCTTTGCTACATTTCACTGTCCGGATAAACAACTTTGATAGGAGGTCATAATTCTATGTCTTATCAATGTCTTATCAATGGCTACAGACTGTGCCATGGGTTTGATTATTAGTCCTTGCTAAAGGGGAATTTTAATTATGGCTAAAGTCTCTCTCTCTCTCTCTCTCTCTCTCTCTCTCTCTCTCTCTCTCACTCACACACACACTCACACACACACAAACACATACACACATACTGTACCTTCAAAATATTACTGGACAATGCTATTTTTACAATTATTTTTTACAATTGGTCATGGCGCGGATGAAGTGAGGCATCAACGCTTGCGTTGAGCAAAAAGGAGGCATACCAGTTGAGGCCCTTTGTTTAACAAGATTCGAGGCTTAGCGAGCAGTATCATTCCAAAAATATCACGTGTTTACATCATGCGCCATGCGATGCGTCGTTTGGGATACGCTGCTCCGTGGCTCCGTTAGTAGTTCAATTGCGGTGGGATATTTCAACTCTAAACCTATATACCATGCAGCAGGCAATACTTGTGGCTTGTCAGTAAGTGATTGAAGACAAGAATTGTGTTTTTCACAATCATCGCTAATGTCATCAACAAATGCACTCCAAAACCATAGCTTCCATATTCAATTTAATATCATGACAAAGAAAGAACACATGATAATAAAGCAAAGTAGTAATAACAATGTTGTATGATCAAGGAATAGCACATTGATGATTAGAAGTCATTGTGGTGTAACAGGTAGCTCATCTGACTTAAGAGTGAGGGACCTAAGTTCAATTCTTGCCAGATACTTTGAAATACTGTGTTCAGTTTAAATAAAGAATCTACACCTATATTAGCCTGCTTAATTCCATGTGTTTAGTTGTCATTATTTCAAATATGTTTATTGAGAAACATTTCCTTACAAAAGTAATATGGGTAGACATACAATGTTTCTTTTAGAAAAACAAAACCAATAAGACACACCGACAAAAAAATAAAAATAAAAAAAAATAAAATATAAAGCATAACAGACACAATACGTAATTCAACCCACTCCTCCCCTGACCCATCAAATCCACAAGCCCAGTTCCTTGCCCCACCCTCCCCAGGAGTGCATTGCTACTGCCTAAAGGATCATCTTATCGATCAAGGTGGTAGATCAAGGGTTGCCAGATTTTTTCAAATGCCCCTAGTTTATCTTTCAGGATGAATCTGATTCTTTCCAAGTGGAGAGTGTCTGTCATGTCTGTTAGCCAGTGTTTGAAGGTGGGCACCTCTTTCTTCTTCCAGTAAAGAAGGATCAGTTTTTTTGCAATTACAGAGCCATAAGCCAGAAGACGCTGTTGTGCTACTGTAAGCTTCCGAAGCTCCTCAGAAATTCCCAGAATAATCAAAATTGGATCAGGTTCTATCTGAACCTCTAACACCAAGGAAAGGAAATTAAAGATGTCACACCAGTATTGTTGAAGTTTAGGACATAAGGCATAGCTGTGTAAAAGGGTAGCCTCCATGGAGTCACATTTCTCGCATAAGGGTGATACATCAGGAAATATTTTATGCAGTTTAACTTTGGAGTAATGTAATCTATGCAGAATTTTAAATTGAATTAAACAGTGCCGGGCATTGATGGAGCAGTCATGGATGTATTCTAGGTTCTCTTCCCATACATTCTGTGGTATCAAAGTTCCAAGTTCTTTTTCCCATGCTTCTTTTATACTGACCACCTTGGGAAGGCACATGCTTTGCAGTGTTTCATATAATTGGGAAATTATAAGGCGTGAATTGGCAAACATCTTAATAAAGCTCTCCAGTTTGTCTGGTTTTGCTCTCTCAAAATTAGGAAGGTGTGTTTTAACATAATTTCTGACCTGAAGATATCGAAAAAAGTGACTCTTAGGTAAATTGTATTTCTGTTGGAGTTGTTGGAAAGAGGCAAACACTCCCTCAATGTACAAGTTGCCTATGCTACCCAATCCCAATTCCCTCCAAATGTTAAAAGACCCATCCAGAGTGGAAGGGGTGAAAGAGGGATTTGTTGCTATTGGCATTAAAAAGGACAGTGCGTTGAGGTTTAAATGTTTTTTCAATTGTTCCATGTGTTTAGTTGTCAAGGCAACATACAAAGACCCGTTTTAAAACCACATGGCACGGTGATTTCATTTTTTATTTTTTTATTTCTTGTATTGTGTTGGCCACTAGATGTCCTCATTGAAGCTTGAATCTGAGGTGTCTTTGCAACACATTTGGCTGGAAAGCCTCAAAGTGTTATGAGGCTTCATTCCCACAACATTAAAACATACATATCCATAACATATTTCACTGGTGGTTTTGGACTACACATAATAGTTGAATGCTGTAGACTGCAATATTGAGTGGATATTGCTTTTTGGAGGAACTTCGAGCCTCGTCAATGGTGGAAAATATGGATTTGAGCTAAAGTATACTTTCAGACTATCCAGGTGCTCATTCACTCCATCGCTAAGCCTGTTCGGTTAATCTGCATCGCTAATCTAGGGTGACTATATTTTCATTTGGGAAAACCAGGGGGGGGGGGGGATCTGACATGTCTGTGGCATGCCCTCACTTAACATAGGCCTATGTAATCCAACAATAACATTATATTTACAGTTGGTTTATTAGAAATGCTTTTTAAGTAAAAGTCAACAACAATAACAATAATTTTAAGTAAAAGTCAACAACAAATAACAAATGATAATTTTATTCAAAATATATTTATTGAAAAATGCAATTAATGAAGGAATAGCACAATGGCAGAAATAATGTCTCATCAAAACATCCCTCACTTAACAACAAAAGTTAACGATAGCTCTCAACTCCCCAATAACACATGATACTGCATGAAATAATGTCTGTTCTGTAGGCTATTGGAAAAAAATAATTTGCACCTCCATTGGACACCGAGACATACGTGCATGCTTTGCACACTATGTGCACAGCAGGGAAACTCTTTTGTAAATCGTCGGTAAACCTACATTTGCGCTTCAGCATGTTGCTGGCGTACTGACAGCCACGCTATCTATCTTCTGATTAAGAACAGGGCTGCCCCCACTGACGCGGCTTAGGGTCACACACAGCGCCGTGTGCAGTGCCCTAGTGCCTGTAAATTTAAAGGTACAATGAAGGTCATTTAAACAGGACATTTCTTCACTTTCTAAAAAATCTGGGGCGCACGGGAGAGAACGAGAAATACGGACATGTCTCAGGAAATACGGGCGTTTGGTCACTCTAACTAATCGGCTAACTAGCCATATACCAGAAAGAAGAGTTCGGGTGTACCGTAATTTCCCGACTATTAGCCGCGGCTTATACATTGATTTTGCAAAATATACACAATGCGGCTTATATGCGGGAAATTACTGTAAGTAAACTATGTGCGATAAATCCTAATTTAAAGGGGTGCTCCGGAGTGATTTCTGTTGAACGAGCCTGCTAAAGGCATTAGTTAGCAAGTGGAACAAAATAATTTGGAACAGCATAGACCAAACGTGAACGTAAAAGTGAACAAGCACTTCAATGGAAAGTCAGATTAATAGAAACCAAAAGAAAGATCTGAGGTACCGGTGAATCAAAGTAAAGTGCTTGTTCGCTATTGAGTTCAGTATATGCTGTTCAAAAATCGTTCATTACATGCAAAACCTAGTGCTGTTAGAAGTCTGGTGCAACAGGTCATGCTTAAACTTACTCCGGAGCTACGCTTTAATATATTTTAAGACAGAATCACACCGGATATCTCCTTTAAGTTTACTTAATTTGGTTGGTTACACAACCATGGACAACATACTATAGTCTGACAAAAGCCTGTAGGCTACAACACTGTGGCTAACTACAACGAGTTTCCCAGATCTACCAACATGAAACCAAACATGGGGTCAGTCTGGGGGTTGAGGAAAGATCAAAACAGTGTGCAAAAGATACAGCACTTTTTATCAGCTAACTGATTTGAGCTGAGATCATTTCATACCATTTATATCAATATTGAAACTGACATAAAATACAAAATTGCATGGCAATTATAGACTAAATTCTGTCCGGTGACCTAGAGACATTGTAACAAAACTTTAATAACGTCTTATTCTTAAATAGTTTCTCGATCCTCTGCAGACAGAGGTGACTACTTCTTGATTGACAACCACGGTACCGCGGCTCTTACAGTCTGACTGGGGTGACTCCATGGATCCCCAATCCTTTTTCACTTAGTCGTGCGAGCCCTCTTTTTGCAGTACCCAAATGTATTCTGAGACCTAACAATCTCCCCTATTAAAATGTGTTTGATCCCTCCATAGGTGGTGCAAACTCAAGTCTCTCCCTTCGATTGATTATCCGCAAACTCAAGTTCCTCTCCCTTCGATTGATTGTCCGCAAACTCAAGTTCCTCTCCTTTTGATTGATTGTCCGCAAACTCAAGTTCCTCTCCTTTTGATTGATTGTCCGCAAATTCAAGTTCTTCTCCCTTCGATTGATTGTCTAAATCACTTGTGTCTTCCATCTCTTGTACCACTTGATTCTCCGCAAACTCAAGTTCCTCTCCCTTCGATTGATTATCCGCAAACTCAAGTTCCTCTCCTTTTGATTGATTGTCCGCAAACTCAAGTTCTTCTCCCTTTGATTGATTGTCTAAATCACATGTGTCTCCTGATCTCTTGAACCACTTGATTGTCCTAAAACTCAAGTTCCTCTCCTTCGATTGATTGTCCGCAAACTCAAGTTCTTCTCCCTTCGATTGATTGTCGGCAATCTCAGGTTTCTCGCCCTTTGGTTGATTGTCTAAATCACTTGTGCCTCCAATATCTTGTACCACTGGATCAGATTCAGTTCTGTTCAGTACAAAGTGTGTACTCTCTGAGTCTTTTGGTTTAATATTCTTCTTTCTGTGAAAAGAAGTGTTTTCCAATAAGGCTTACAGTAGTTTACATGGGGCCATAGTGATTCTGCTGCTGCTACATGGCAAGACCTTGCTGTAAATTACTGCAAGCCCTTGCTGTCAAATCTCAACAGCATGCTACTGCATTACTGGGGGAAATCATTGGAGCCAAGTGCAGTCTTTATGACCTGCATTATTTCACTAGCTTGTTTTTCCTATTAAACAAATGTATGAAGACAGAGATCAGAAATCTCCTCTTTGCTCAGAGTTTTCAAAAACTTTTCAAAAAGCTTATCTTTAGTGACTGTGTCTTCAGTACCATCTTGTAGCATTACTCCCCTCTGCACCCCCACTGGCCGTGCAGTGACGTTGAAACAGTCTTTGGGTGGTGCATGGACTGAATCAAGTTAACTGTCTGGTCTAGGCGTGGATAAAAAGGTCTTCAAGGGGGGCTTGCATTTTTACACCATACCTGAGAGGACCATGCTCTTCTGTGCTCCTTTTATGCCTTTACCCCTAGACTTTTAGCGTTACATGATTATCTAAAAATAACTTTTTACATTTTTCATTAACTCTGACTTTTTCCACTTTATGTTGTGGCTTTCACGATATTTGGGTTAGTGAATAATTGGGGTGTTTATACTAATCCATAAGGGGAGATAGTTTGGGGGATAGTTCATTTACATGTAAACAGAGGTTTCTCTGTCATTTACTGGCAGCGGTTTGTCCATTCTGCACAGATATATTATCAATTACCCTATCTAATGCTAAATATGTACTACACTCTAATGTAAAGAGGTTGAACATCCTAGCCCTCTAGTTACACACATTCTTTACAACAACAACAACAACAACAACAACAACATTCATTGTGCTATACAATATCACTTACCTGTACTTAAAATAAATGGCTGGACCACCTGCAAGGAGAACCAGTGCTATCACTGTTCCCAGGACAATGGGGATGATTGGAATACCAGCACTGCCACCATCATCCACAATGTCAAACTGGAAATCATCTCCAAAGACCTGCTGCATCTCTTCTAGAACATTCTCCTTATCATCCAAGAGTTTCCTGCAGGGAAATATATACACACACACACACACACGCACGCGCGCGAAGAGAGAGAGAGCGGTACATTGATGTCAGGTAACCAATAGGGCATTAATGTAGTGACCAGTCAGGTGACCAGTGGATAATCTTCTAAAGCATACAGAATCTTACGTTTCCACTGTATCCTTTGGTATAACATCAGTCCCATTAATTTCAGTGGCTATGAAGCTGACGAATGTCCTTTGACTGTTCTCTCTTTGGCCTGAGACAATGTCTGGAGTCAGACGCAGGGCCGACCCCTGTCTACTGCTGCTCACACTGATGATGGTCACAGACCAGCCAAGGGCCCTCTCTAGAGCTCTGAGAGAGAGAGACACAGAGAGACAGAGAGAGAGAGAGAGAGAGAGTGTGGGGTGGGGGGGGGGGAGTATTTACACAGACAAACAGAGGGTTTAGTGACTTTGAACTGTGACCCACAAAGCAAGCAGACAAAGCATAGGTCATTATAATATTATATATTTGACTATTGATGCTAACTCTGAAAATAGGACATTGTTCTGAATTGAATTTATTTCTGTAAGATTGACAGCAGTGTACACGCGTAGTAATGTATGTTGTAAATGACATCATGAGTTCACTGAGTACTGCAGAAAGTACAACTTGAGTACGGCCTTTGGACCTACTCAGAGTAAATCCAAGCATCCAGATGATCATGTTACATGTAGTAATAGATATTGACTCACTCTTCCATCTCAGTAGTTTTGTTCTGCACAGTACCAAGATCCTGATCCAGAACATGATCTGGAATGTATATTGTGTCTGTGACAGGAGGTCTGCGCTCTCTGAGTGCTTTTCTAGTTATGTAATGTTATAATGACCTAACCCTACTATTATTAATAATAATATATTATAATGGCCTATGCTTTGTCTGCTTGCTTTGTGGGTCACAATTCACAATTCTATGTCACTAAACCCTCTGTCTGTCTGTAAATACTAACACCTTTCTCTACAACCCCTCCTCTCTCTCTCTCTCTCTCTCTCTCTCTCTCTCTCTCAGAGCTCTAGAGAGGGCCCTTGGCTGGTCTGTGACCATCGTCAATGTGAGCTTCAGTGAAGATTGCTATGAAGCTGACAATTGTCCCAGGACAATAGTCAGCTTCATAGCCACTCAAACCGGTGGGACTGAGGTCATACCAAAGGATACAGTGGAAGCGTAAGATTTTGAGTCCCTTTTTCACTACATTTAAAAGTCAATAGAAGTCAGTGAGAATTTTGCCTGATTAGTGATTTTGTCTATGTGTGTGTGTGTGTGTGTGTGTGTGTGTGTGTGTGTGTGTGTGTGTGTTTCCCTGCAGGAAACTAGTGGATGATAGAGAGAATGTGCTGGAAGAGATGCAGCAGGTCTTTGGTGTAGATTTCGAGTATGACGTTGTAGGTGATGACGGTAGTGCTGGCATACCAGTCCTCCCCATCGTCTTGGGAACAGTGATACCATTGGGTGTAATTGCTCTTGGCCTTTCCGTATTTGGAGTACACCGGTAAGTGATAAAAGACTGCAAATGAACAGCTGTCTATCTATATCATCAACAATATTGTTTATTCGGTGAAAAAATAAGGATCAAGATACTTTAAACCTGTGTGATAAAAGTATTTAAAATTGTGATATACACACAGGCCTTGAAAAATCTGATTCATAACAAAATTATGTTATTAGTAATAACATACTAATTTCCTCTAGTTACATGGGAGCACATCAATCAGGATTTATTCAATGTTTTTTTTTTCCTCACACAAATTATGTACATATGTCCACTTTCTCAGAGTGCACCTTTGCCATAATTTATCACAGAGTTGCTATACTAAAATTAAGCTTTGTAAGTTTAAGCTTTGTTGTTATTTTAGTTTTCGCACAATCTACTACATTGGCTCAAGGTCTGATTATAGGCTTAAACTTTGTCATTCAACAATTATTTATTTACAGCAATGGTAAGAGTTTTGACTGCCTTGATATCACAATAATCTTGGAACTAATCTATTCAATGTTTTGTTTTTTTTTAAAAGGAAAGTGCGACAAAATAAGACTAATTCGAAAATGGAGGACAATGACTCTGGCAGAGGGAGGCCTAATTTCGCTTTGGAGGACAATGACTCAGGTCGAAGGAGGCCTAATTTCGCTTTAGAGGACAATGACTCAGGTCGAGGGAGGCCTAATTTCGCTTTAGAGGACAATGACTCAGGTCGAGGGAGGCCTAATTTCGCTTTGGAGGGGCGGAGTGGTGGAAATGATATGACAACAAGACCAGATGTACAGAGGGACAGAAATTATACCAGACCAGATTCAGAATGGAACAGAAATCATATTCATATGACAGCAACACCAGATTTACAGAGGGACAGAAATCATGCAAGACCTGATTCAGAATGGGACAGAAATCATATGAGAACAAGACCAGATTCACAGTGGGGCAGAGATAATTTCAGAGGCACCAGATTTGACAGGACCTAAGAGTTATGTACAATAGTGCACGTCAGCAGGCACTATGTGCAATGAGAGTCATTTCCCCTCTTCTTCCTTATTGGACATCAGTGTGAAACAGTTCCGTTTTCTTTCTTTGAAACGCTCTGCTATTATGAACTAGTTTGCTATAGGAGATGTACTCATCAAATACGGCAACTAACAGCCTTAGTTGACCTCAGGTTTGATTCTCCTTTAGTCTCCGATTCCTTAATTGTGAGTTTGAGTTCAGTTTGACATCGAGGCCTAGTTGATTCTAACCTGTTTCTCATCCATCTGGAATTTTGTCGGTTGCCTATCTGTTTTCTGCTGTGACGGGGCGGGGGTATTAAAAAAAAAACTCGAACCTGATTGGAAAATTCAATGTGCGTGTCACTACTACGTACAACTTGCTACGTCATACCTGTTAACACCCCGGCCCACGATTGTGACTGGATCTATGGCATAGAGGCGGGCTCGAGTATGGGGTAATCGAAGACTTCGGGCTCAACAAGTCGCGCCCAGACCCTCTTGCGAGCTCAAGAAGTTGAACTAAGAAACACGAAGCACGAAGGGTCTGCGTGAGAACCAGGCTAAGTTGATTCAGGATACAACAACTGATGTCTGACACTGTACATTATGTAGATTCATTTTTTTTACTGCTTTATTGCAATTTTATATTTCCATGTACAACAAAGTTTTATTGTCTTAGCATTGCAGTGTTTTATACTTTTATTTATCTAATAATAATAATAGAATTGTAATAGAAAAGAAGAAGGGGGAGAGATAGCTTTAAGAGATAGCTTTAAGTCCTGACTATACAACAAATATTCAATTGTCTTGGCATGACACATTGCAGTTTCTGTTTTAAATCATGACTATAAACAATTATATTCACTGGGTAAGGGATAAAATAAATAACTAAAGGTAGAAAGGGGGTTGTTATTCAAACATGTACAGTATTCTATGTATGTATGTATTTATGTGTGTATCTTCATGTCTGTTTGGGCATTAAGTGTCATAATGTACCTCAAAGTGTAATGATCATCTTGGATTAATAAAAGTTGTTTTTTAAAGTATTAAAGTTTTATTTTGAGCTTTCTGCAAACCTGTTTCCAGTTTCTTACACTGCTGAGATAACACAACAAAATCCTTGAACATTTACAGTCAGGTCTGTGCTCAAACATCATAAATATAAAAACATATTTCACTGTGGTGGTTTTGGATTGATAGTTACATTATAGTGACTAGTTATAGTGCACTAGTTTATGGCCCCACCATAGTCTTTATTGTCCATACAATAAATCCACCATCACCATAGTGACACACACACACACACACACACACACACACACACACACACACACACACACACTGTTGAGTCAAACTTCATTTTAGACTATTGGTGGGGTTTTGAGATATTGCACATAAACTGTAAACAAACAAAACAAAACAAAAAATAGCACAGACCATATATTCAACTTCATACACACACACACACACACACACACACACACACACACACACACACACACACACACACATACACACACTGTTGAGTCAAACTTAATTTTAGACTATTGGTGGGGATTTGAGATATTGCACATAAACTGTAAACAAACAAAACAAAAAAATAGCACAGACCACATTCAACTTGACACACACACACACACACACACACACACACACACACACACACACACACACACACACACACACACAGAGAGACATCAAATAGAGACGGTGACACCTAGTGGCCTGGTAGAGGACTGCAGCTTGCAGAGAGAGAGAGTGACACAAACACTCTGCCAGGATAGAGGGGCTGTGACAATAAGAAAAACATAAACTCCTAATGGGCAGCAAAGACATTTTGTTTTTAGCAATGCCCCAATTAAAACTAAATGATGAGGTCACATAAGCAGATACCTGAGAAAATGCCAGAAAGTACCAACATTGCAATGGTCATCAGCTTCATCAGCTAACCCACCACAACAGTGTAAATTATGGTTTTGGTATTTTTTGCCCTCAACGGTGCCTTCCAGACAGCGCTGCCTTCAAGGCACTACTCCCCTCAGTTTAGGGTTACACTGTAAAAAAAGAAAAGTTAGCAGAACTTGAAATTTCAAAGTCAACCGATTTCACTGGTTTTCTCGAGTTAGAGAGCATAACTTTATTTTTCAAGTTGCCAGGACTCATTAAAGTAAGTAAACACTACTTACTTTAACTACACAGTCGTTTGTAACACCAACTTAAAATTCCTTGTTCTGCCAACTTGAAATTTCAAGTCAAGTGATTGGTCTTTATACAAAAAAGCTGTCCTTACTGATACATCTTCAGGTTGAGAGCACATGGGGATTGAACCATCAACCTTTAAGTTCCAAGTCTGAAGCCCTATCCATTAGTCTAGGCATAGCTTAATTTCTTCCTAAACAGTAATGCCATATTTTTAATATAATTTTAAAAAGCATACGCTACAAAAGAAAAGTTTGCTGAACTTAAAATTCAAAGTTAACCAATTTCACTGGCTTTTTTTAAGTTAGTCCAACTTCAGAGTGCAGAACTTGATATTTCAAGTTGCCAGGACTCATTAAAGTAAGTAAACACTACTAATTGTTTGTTCTACCAACTTAAAAATCCTTGCTCTGCCAACATAAAATCTTTTTTTTTTTTTTTGAGAAAACAGTGATTGCTCTTAGTACAAAAAAACACTGCCCTTATCAACATATTTTCAAGTAGTGAGCACATAGGGATTGAACCAACAACCTTGTGATTTCAAGTCTGAAGCTCCAACCATTAGTCTATGTATGGCTTCATCTGTATACCTGCTCTAACCATAAAACCAAGGCTGATAGCCTGTGCATTTGGATGTGCATGGCATCCTTTTTAAATGCTTTTAAAAACAACTGTGATAACCATTCATACCAATGCATTTTCTTTCTTAATTCTATGACACTGAAGAAATGAATTAAATAAGATTAATGTCAAGTTAGTTTTAATGGTCACTTGGAGTCACACTTCCTGGAGCTAAGCTCCCACTGGCTCTAGCGCAAGTCAACACTCTCATGACAGAGGTGTTTCAGAGTTACGTCCGAGAATTATGGGTACCAGTATTTGTCCATTTTAAATTCAAATATTGTCTTACTGTTCATTTTCAATTCAAATATTGTCTTACTGCTCAGTGCGGTTTCTCAAAAAGTAGGGTAGATTGAAACTGATGCCAAATTTAGGATAAAGTTTAGATTATTGGTTGATTTTCAGGGAAGAGCAAGGGTAACTGAGAAGCCCTTTCTTAAAAGACAAATGATGATTTCAAATTGGAATTCATAATCTTCAGCTGAGCTCAAAATTGATCATTTGATTGCTCCAGCAAAGGTATCACTGAAATTTGGACATGCTCCAAAAAATGTGTGCCTGAAGAAGCAAGTAAACTAATCTTAGTTGATTAGTTTAACCTGAGGTTGCACACTTCCAAGTGCAACCTAGTTTAAGCGGAGGTTGCACACATCTTAGTGCAACCTAGTTTAAGCTGTGGTTGCACATTTCCTAGTGCAACCTATTAGTAAATATAAACAGATTTTCAAATAAATGTGATTTTTGGTTAGCATTACAATCCAACCCTGAATGGAATGATTATTCACACAAAGCCTTACATAAGCCGTGTTTATTTTCAATCGAAACATCATGCCATTATCACATCTCCCAAACCCTTATATCTTGAGTGAAATATTTAGCTTGTTAAGATGATTTTGATTTATCACTGATCTGAACACCTGCAGCTTTGATGTTCATTCATTGTCAGCAATAACATTTTAAATATCCAAACAAGCTTTATCTTTTACCTTAATGATCATACCTACAAGGATAAGTAAATTGTGGATAGTCATCTCCATGATGGTGTGTCATAATAAATATAATTTTTAATACAAAGTGCAACACAGTACTCAAGTAGCATGATGGTTATACTGTGCAATTTATAGTGTTAACAATTGTTCATCTACTCATTGATTCTTCACAATTACATTTCAACATGGATAAACATGATCAAATTTATGTGGAAGGTGAAGGATTCTGGGACATGTCAATTTGACATCAAGGTAGCGGCAACTTAAGATGCTGTGTTCTGACTACTTATTTTAATGAGTCCTGGCAACTTGAAATATCAAGTTATGCACTCTGAAGTTGGACTAACTTAAAAAAGCCAGTGAAATGGGTTGACTTAGAATTTTAGGTTCAGCAAACTTTTCTTTTTTAACAGTGTGTTAACTTACTTTAATGAGTTGGGCTAACTTAAAAAAGCCAGTGAAATCGGTTGACTTTGAAATTTCAAGTTCTGCTAACTTTTCTTTTTTTACAGTGTAGGATGAGGGTTGAGGGGGTTAGGGTTAGGAATTGGATAAAGGTAGTAGTGCCTTTTAGGCTGTGCTGCCTGGGAGGTGCCGTTGGGGGCCAAAAAACGACATTGAGTGTAAATCATAGGTTCTCAAAGTGCAGCCTGGGGGCTAATGGCGGCCGCAAAAATATTTCTGTTTGATAACTTCTGTAAAACTGTTAAAACCGTACATTGTTTTGAAAGAACACATTTCTTTTTAGTGGTGTTTAGTAGCATTTCCAGTCATTAACAGACTCAGAGTTGAATGTTGGCAGTGGTTACTGTGGATAGTACAGTAGTAGAACATTGTATGACACTTAATACTACACATAAACACAATGCTGATGTGCAAAGTATGTTGTCTGTTGACCGAGTAAAATTGTAACAGATCAGTTATGCAAGAGAGATAATGTCTTACAGTTAGGGATGTGACACCCAGCCCAGCCCAGCCCAGTTGTTTTCCAAAACACTATTAAATCCATTTACTGTAAATGCAATATTCCGGCCAGTTAAAAGTGACGGTGTGTCATTACATCCCTACTGACAGTCAATTATTGGCAAATACAGTGAGTTCTGACAGGATGAACAGAGTCCCAACACATTGAGTGGCAGAACTTGTCATTTTGGATGGCTGTATGATAAAAGGAGTCTTTAATTCCAGCTTCCAAAGCCTTTTGGAATATCACAGTAGTTTTTTTTTTTTTTTTTTTTTTAAATTAGGTCTGCCTCCAACAGTGCCACGAAATCCCCTTAAAAATGTTATCCTGAAGAGTGTCTTATCCACAATATTTCTGCCACAACATGCAGCAAAGTGCAAAGTGCTGAATATCAATGAGTGTCCTCAGATCACATTTTTAATCAGTGCTTGCAGCACAAATTAAACATTGATGTTATGAATGCTATGTTTCTAAAAATTACAATAGCCAGAGCTGGTTATAAAAAATACATTATTTATTAACACATTGTTTTAAACATTTATTTCTTACATGGGTAACACTTTATTTTAAGGTTCACATATTAGCTAATACATACCTAATTTATGCCTGTATTAATGAATTGTAATTGCAATATTAATCATTTGTTAGGCATGTATTCACACATTTCTTGTTCATGACTAATTAGTCCTTTATTCCTGATATAATCCTAATAATGCCCCAATAAGCCTTGATGTCTGGTTATTAAGTAGTACCTACCAAAATAGAATGTGTGTAACCCACTAGTATACTGTCTGAATAAATCCAGAATAGTGGAAGAACACTTGTAGAATAAGCAAATATATATCAGCAACCTGGGCTGTGAAATACAGCAATGAGCTATACTTGCTTATTCTACCAGTGTTCTTCCACTATTCACACAGCATTACATGTACATCCTAATGGCAGAGAGTGCTGCATCATTGACCTGGTAAAACCACATGGTTATCTAAACACAGACCACACATTATTAAACCCAAAGGAGTATCACAGTAGAAGAAGGTAACTTTGACAACAACACAACAGTGTGTGATATGTCATAATGGATAGCTTACTGGGATCTGCATAATGTACCAGAGAGGATTCAAGCGGTCATTATCTCCCTTCAGAACGCCATTCTCTTCTCTGATTGGCTGCTAGGTGGCCATTAATTCCAGATAACCGGCTACTTTGGAAGTAGTTCCAAAAAAATAACTCATCTAATAACTGATTACCGTTCCATATGAATGCCTTTCAGAATGGTAACTATAACAACAATAAGCAACCTTGTAGATCTACTTTCAACTGAAAGTAGTACCCAAACCTAACAGGTTAGCTTCTTTTAAATTTGAGTTGCATATTTCTTTTACGTTTTATACGCTTCTTCAAATATACGAGAGATAGATAGATACGGGAGATAAGTGGGATAGCGACCTCCGAGGTGTCCAGTTATTCATTTATAATTGGCGAGGTGGAATCTAGAACTCCGGCGACGCGCACAGCGCGAAGACCTTGTCGGCCGTTATCCCTTACGTATTCCATGATCTTTGGTACCATGCCAGACTTTAGCTGTTGTATCCAGAATTGACTAGATGTCAAACTGGTCTCAAACTCACAAGCAAGGAAATACAGATGGGTGTGCCCTCAAGGGGACTAAAATCAGAGGCTATTAGTTAGCGTCTTTGATTAACACATCTCTTATAAAACTTACAGTATTCTATGTGAGTGGCAGACTGCCACCGAATGTTCACTGACCAAATGGCATCACATAAGCCATGTTTTTCTCTATTATCAGTTTGCTAATAGTAGAGTGTTCCAAAGAAAGAAAAAAAGAACTGTTCCACACGCTGGCCAAATAGAAAGAAGAGGGGAAATGACTCTCATTGCACTATTGTAGTTCTTAGGTAAAATCTGATCTGCCTTTCAAATGATCTCTGCTTCACTGTGAATCTGCTTTTCCTTTCATGTAACTTCTGTCCCATTCTAAGTCTGGTGTTTATGTCATTCTTCTGCCCCTGTTTTCCTGTGTGTGAGTTATTTGGTTCTCCTCTGGAATAGCGAAATTAGGCTTCATTTCAGCTGAATCACTGTCCTTTTGCACTCTCCTTTGAAAAAAACAAAAAACAAAAACATTGAATAAATTAGTTCCAAGATTATTGTGACATGAAGGAAGTATATCCAAACCATTGTTGTGAATAACTGTTGAATGACAAAATAGGAATAAATAAAGTTTAAACCTATAATCAGACCCTGAACCAATGTAGCAAATTGTGCAAAAAATAAAAGTGCACAACGAAGCTTTAAAAAGCTTAACTAATAGTATATCAACTCTGTGATAAATTATGGCAAAAGTGCACTCTGAGAAAGTGAACAAGTGAACATCATTTGTGTGAAGGAAAAAAAAAACATTGTATTAATCCTGATAGATATGCTCCCACGTAACTAGAAGAAATTAGTTGTTATGGTGATTTATCATTAATCACATCATTTTGATATGAATGAGATTTTTTTTTTTAAAATCATTTGACGGCACTTTAGTTTTTAATATGAACCCTAAAAATGGTCAAATATCACACACAAGGCCTGTGAGCGTATCACCCCTCAAAAACATTTACGTTTATCAGGTTTGAAATAGCTTGATCCTTATTTTTTCATTGAATAAACTATATTGTTGATGATATAGCTAGACAGCCATTCATTTGCATTCATATTTAAAAATTATATCAACATCACTTACTTGTGCCTAGAATAAATGGTACCAGCAACAATGATAATGATAACAACCAATGTTATCACTGTTCCCAAGACGATGGGGATGATTGGAATACCAGCACTGCCACCATCATCTACAATGTCAAACTGGAAATCATCTCCAAAGACCTGCTGCATCTCTTCTAGAACATTGTCTTTATCATCCACTAGTTTCCTGCAGGGAAACACACAGACAAACAATGGTGTATACATGTCATTGACAAGTGCAAAAGTCTGCTACTTCTGTTGACTTTTATATGTAGTGATTAGTTAACCAAAAACGGAGTCAAAATCTTACGTTTCCACTGTATCCTTTGCTATGACCTCAGTCCCGTTGATTTCAGTGGCTA
>JAODXP020008444.1:0-12015 GCA_027497455.2 Sardinella longiceps | reverse complement strand
AGTTACGTATTGCTGCCCTCTGGTAATTTGAGGTTGTGTGTAAGATTGGAGTACAATTCTACGTTGTTGGAGTGAGTGTTTGTGTAATTGTGGAAACTATTGTCATGTAGGCCTATAAACAGAATTCCTAGCCAACTGATACAAACAAAAAACAAGACGAGATACTTATATTTGAAGTATACTGATCTGAAGGTTAAGTACAACATAATTAGTCTGGTCCATGATCTGTTTGCCTCTCTGTATGCAGTCATGATCTGGGCTCCCCAATTTTCAAGCGTCTTCTCTGTACATCTCCATTGATTTCTTCATTGCTTCAGATTTTCTCACCTCTTCCAGTTCTTCCTCTGTCTACAGACACAGTTTGCATAGTTCATTTAGTACATTACATAGTGTACTATCACACCTTTATTCTTAACATTAATTCTGCAAAAGAAAATTAAAAGAGAACTCCTGTACATTTAGATTGCTGTTGTTTGATGGCTTTGTGTACTTTCATTCAGAGCAAAATTGATGATAATCTTTTCAGAAATTGATGAGCAAGCCTGCTGATATATGTTGAGCACAATACAAAACAAGATAAGCCCCAGCCTTTTTTGCTTGTGCTCATGTTATTATTTGGCTATCTGAACAGATTATAATGATTTTTGTACCAAATGAAAGTATGCAAAGCTCTAACATCAAAACTAGCTTACTATTTTGTTTTCACCGTAGTGATATAAATTAACACTTTGGTCTTTCAATAGAATGCCGAAGAAAACTTATTTGATATCAACTGTATTTCGCTTTGATACTTGTTTTGGAACTTCAATATCCACCACTAGTAAAAATCCGTCAGGAGTAAACATGCTAAATACCAGAATATAACTTTTAAGTTATAGAGGTACTGTGCATTTAACCCCAAACTTAATGTTCTAGCTTTATTTCACATTTTTTCTCCCACAATCTGCATTATTCCTTATGAAAAGCCCAATTTACTTGTTTAAATACCCTGACATAAGGCTGCCAATGTTTCTTATTGCAAATAAGTTTGATTTAATTAACTATTTTTTGCGTTGATAAATAAGTGCTAGCTTTGACAGTCCTTATACCTATACAGAAGATTTGTCCTTATTGTGTTTGTCTCCTTAGGTAACGGCTTAACTATCTCTGATGGTTCCACTTCTTGAAATGGACATAACACAATGATGTGTTATGTTGAAGGGCACAATGCAACCATGATGTAACAGTTGAATTTTTGGCACACAAAATATTTGGTGAATGTGTGTGCATTTAACAACCTACAGCTATTGGAGATTGTATAGTTAGTGGATCAAATAATAAGACTAAGGTTGTGTTATCAAAAACATCTGCAAAAATAAACAAAAACATACACAATTTCTGCTGCATTGCTGTCTAGAGAAGTTTTTAATTACCATGTCTTCAAACCTTTGCCCAAAGTAGTATACAGTCTTGGCTGGAAAGGTGATTCCTTCTTCACTGAGTTGTGTTAAATTCTTAGCCACTAGATGGAGACATTCATCATTGTAGACATAGACCTGTCTGTCTTCACAAACCATTAGGACCAGGCCCGGGTCTTTAGAGTCCCAGCTGGTGTGGAGAACTTCTCCTAACACCTGCATTTCCATGTAGTCCGGAAGGTAGCATTCCTCCCACTGCTCCAACATGTCCTTGTTGTCTTTATAGATGGTGTCTTCAAAGATTCCTAACTTCAATATGTATGAACCTTTCAGCATTTTCACACAGTGACGATAATCATACACATACTTCTCAATATTACTGAGGATTGATTGAGGGTTGTCTACAAACAAATAGTGACAGAAAAAAACAGCATTACACTTGTGTTCTTTTAGAAAAACCCAATTCCGAAAAGTTGCGATAATTGGTAAAATGCCTTTATTAGCGGTATTTCCAAAAAAAGCAAGCCAGAACATACTCACTATTGAAACAGGCAGCATTATTGTTTGGTTGGGTATATACACTCATTTAAAATTTTATACTTGCAGCATGTCTCTATAAAGTTGGGACAGGGCCAATAAAAGCCAGTGAAGGTTAAACAATGCTAAAACAACACAAAGAGGAAGTATCTATGATGACCTCTGAAAAACACCCACGGGACATTTTGCGACAATGTCTTATTATTAACTAGACATATTTACGAGTCTAAAATATGGGTTTCGATAACAAGTCATGGCAGTGCATGGGAACCATCTTTATGGACTTGGCTATGTATTGGCATTTTAGCAACATCACAACTTTTTGGGAAATTTGGGTTGTATGTTGCTTGAAAATCCTAACCATTACAATTAAAGAAATACAACAGTCAATTTACAGCCTATAGAGTAAATGGATTTAACCTACCTTCATCAAAAGGAAGAACTGAGAAATATCCCAAGCTCTCAGTATCATGTCTTGAAAATGAATCTAGAAATGGTTGAACAGGGAATAGTTATGATGGCACATACAGTAATACATGCCTATATGATAATTTAGTTTGTTTTGTCTTCTGGCATCAAGACAGAAAAGACGACAAGAAATACTTACCTTTCTTGTCTTCGGTGAGTACATCCATGATGCATCAACAAAGTCTATTTGCACATGTAACACATTGGATTAAATCACTTGTTGAGCTTCCTTTGACACAGGGCTCCTGGTAATGCAGAGGTAACTGAAAGAGTTTCACAAACTTAATAGCAAAATAAGGATATGCTTTTTAAAATCTAAATACCTCAGTTCTGAGTGGCAACAGAAAAAGACAATGATCAACTTTGTCTGAAAATTCCATTAAAATCCATTATAGTTTGAGCTGTTAACAGCAAAGAACATAACCTTACTGCAAGAAGTAATTAGCCTAACATAAGTGAAAAATTGGAAAATATTGAATAGCTTAGTTGAAAAAATAAAAATAGAAATATTCAAGTTGACAGCATCCACACATGTAATTGGTCTAAAAAGTTTTCACATAACATAGACTGGTTTATTAATATGGTCTGGGTTGAGACCTCCAAGAATAAGACGTTTTATGTTTTATTTTTAACAATGACAAAAAAGTGAAAACCACACAATCTAAAGTTCAAATTGACTTTTAAGGATACTGCACTTACTGGATTGCAGCTCAACAGGAGGAAACAAAAGCAAAAATCCTACATCTGGAAGTTTGAAACTAGAGAGCTAAATTGTACTTCTATCAGCCTCACCTCACCTACATTTTTTTCCCTTCTATTTATGTCTTTAGAAAACTTGATCTGAATGAAGAACCTGTAGATGGTAGCCAATGTATCACTATGACACAAAAAACAAGACACATACTTCCTGCTCACTTGAACACCCAATCATTTTGCTTGATAGTAAGTGTTGGCAGGCAAATATGTCCCACAATTTTACAGAGAGAGAGAGAGAGAGAGAGAGAGAGAGAGAGAGAGAGAGGGAGAGAGAGAGAGAGAGGTGATTGCATGCATTTATGTGAGACATACAGTACAAGGCACAATATCATGCTCAGGGGGAAGACATTAAAAAAACTACCCCCACTCCCTAAAATAATGCAAAATTTAAAGGTACCACATTACGCTTTTTTAAAGCTAACTTTTTTTAGCTCTAATGTTCAGTACGGGTTGTTTCTTATGGGGGGTGCACCAGGTAATTAGACAGCTGCAGCCAACACATTGAGTATTTCCTCTGTAGCCTATGACACACCACCCCTAATTAGTCAACTGATAATTTTCATTGTTCTCAGCTGCAAAGTGCATGCCAACTTCTCTCTCTCTATTTTTGCAATTATCCATTCTCATTGCCCTCAACTGCTTACATGGCTGCCATGTTGTGGGACCCCACCCAACTTACCCTGTGACCTACATAGTTAGGAAAATTCTATGCAGGTGGTTTAAGCACACAGCAGCTGAACAGTTACTAACAGGGTAAATTGTCTATTTTAACAATTGAGGCTTTTTATGCCACTTAAAGTGTGTGTGGAGGCAAGAAACACATTCAAAAACCATAAAAAGTAATATGGGACCTTTAAGAAAAGTATTGGACAAACAGGCATCTTAGTAAAACACATGTCAAGTGGGTGGTTTGGCATGAGCACTGGAAAATGAAAGATTTCTGCATTTCAGAATTATTGAATCAGTGTGGTTCTGTTCCATTTTTTAATTAAGATGGTTAGTGACACATTATAAGGCTACCGTTCATTCATAAGATATACATCTTTTTCATGCTTTAATGTAGACGTATTTCTATAAATGCTTCAGTTGCTTACTATGATAAATACATTCTCGGGCTTTGCAGGATCCAATCAAGTTGCATGAGTTAATGTATTGACATGCACATTTAAAGTTGTATGACCGAGACTACTAGTGTTGCCAACTTTCTCATATCCAAATGAGGGACACTTTGTTCAGTATGCGGGACAAGCACTGGTACAGGCCCTATACCTGCCCCAAAACCGAATCACCTATATGTGAGGGCTTCAGATGTAAGGGCACTACAAATTCATAAAGCTTAAAGGCGCAATATGATTTCCTGCATGATTTTCCAAGCGATTTCACTTTCCAATTGCAGGCATCTCCCCTTGATTCACTATTTGACCCCTAAATACACTGTGAAAACATCCCCTATCAGGATACAACACAGGGTCTGTAATTGTCAAACAAACAAAACAAAATAAATAGATAAAAATCTCAATAAAATAACAGAGTTATAACAAACAAGCAAACAAAATATAACAACCCAAATTCTAACAAACCACTCACAAGGTTGGTTGTGAGTCACAACCGTCATCCCACAACCATTTTTAGCTGGAACCTGGATCAGGGGCATTGTAGTGGGGGAAAAGGGGGACTGAGTAACCAGGGCCCCAAGTGGGAGAAGGGCCCTTGAGGAATTATACAGTGTATATGGGCAATTCCAGCATTATGGACGTGACATTTTCATGCATTATTGATGAACAAAATGCCACATAACCTCCGCAAACCTAGCAGTATTTCACAATTTTGTTCATATACGCACTGGCTGAGTGATGAACCTCCCTGCCACCAACTCTACCCCACTACGGATGCTGACCAACCCCCCGGAACCACACACCAGGACCATCCTCCACTTTTCTCTGAGGCCCGTGATGGAACTGGCCTGATAGCCCCCTGATGACCACTACTTAGATGGCGACCAACACCCAATGAACTCTGATCCCACTCCAATTACTGACTAATCCCACACTCCAACAACTGACTCCATCCCTTGGCCCTGACTGTCACACAAACTATGTGTATATCATCTCTGACTACATTCAGTACTCATACTGTTTTGTGTTAACCATGGTCAATCTATGCATCAGACTTTACGGATACTTTATAAGGCCCCAGGCAGGTAGGCTGAGTCCATGAGGCGTGGATCTGCCCAAGGTTTCTTCCTACATAACAAATTATTTACAAAGCGAGGGAGTTTTTCCTTGCCCCTGATTCTCATGGATGCTTCCCGTACTGTCTGTAAAGCGCCGTGAGACAATGTACTGTATTTGTGCGCTATACAAATAAAATTGAATTGAATTGAATTGAATATTCTTATGCAAACTCCATGGCTGAATATGGGCAAACACAAAAAAATAATATCATGATTTACATCATAAGAATATGAGCCTTTCAATTTGCGTTATGGACGTGACGAAAAATTGACAAACTTTTATGGGAGAGTAGTTTTTGCTGTGAAGTGTGTGAAATTTCTAGAGAAATGTAAATATTACTACATTTATACCAAACAGGACACCTCAGTAAACACAGAGAAAGACTTAATTTAAATGTAAATGTAAAAAAGTTGGTTGTCATTGGGAGAAATGGCGTTATGGATGTGACGTTATGGACGTGACGTTATGGACGTGACGTCTGGAAAAACCTTCCAAAACAATATAAAACAATTGTGAATGGTGGATTTTAACCTGTAATGACAGAAATAGTAATATAACAATAGAAAATAACTGATAGCATTGCAGCTTTGTTTGTGTTATCACCCACTTATGCCCTTTATAAGCCCCTCCATAGACTTACATTATGGCTGAATAGGGTAAAAATTTTAACAAACAGATATCTTTACGAAACTTGTTCAGTTGAATATTTACATCGAGACAATACTTTTTGTATTGCAAGTTTTCTGAAATAGCCTAATTTGTATGTCCATGTAGATGAGACTTTAATTTTTAAGGTGAGGTTTACTTTTTCATGGAATTGTCCATATATATTTTTTTAAATATCAATAGATGGAAAGTTTGGTGTGTGTAGGTGATACAGAAGTCCCCCTTTTCCCCACAGAGACACATCAACAGGCCATATACTTTAACAGCATTGAGTCACTCATTTGCAGACTTTTACAGCGGGATTTGTTTATTTATCTTTTAATCCTGATTTTTTTTTAAGGCTGTTGTCTGTTAATGTCTTACAGTAACAATATTTGTGCACATTTGTATGCGCATATTTAACCGGATTTTTACCCAATTAGCTAATAAACATGCATATTAAGCACACACTTCGAGGTGTGGGATATAGTTCAAAGGCAAATAAGGGGAGGGGTGGCTTTGTCACGGGCCATACCCATTCACCTTTTTCACCTGACCGCCATATTCCGAACAAAAACGAGGCTCGGGTGGTAAACTAGAGGAAGTGCAGACGAAACGTTAATTTAATTTATTCAATTCAATTCAATTCAATTCAATTCAATTCAATTTTATTTGTAGAGCGCTCAAATACAGTGCATTGTCTCACGGCGCTTTACAGACAGTACAGGAAGCATCCATGAGAAACAGGGGCAAGGAAAAACTCCCTTCGCTTTATAAATAATAATTAATAATTTCTCACAGATGCCGGACAAAAAATCTACTGCTGGTCCCCTCTCTTACTGTTGGTCAGGTGGAAAGTTGGGCAGATGAGGGGCATCCCATCAGTTTTACCACCCAAGCCTCGTTCTAGTGCCACATAGTGACGTAGGTGAAAGGTGATTATTGGGAAATAATAGAGTTTCTACCATCTATAGTTGACAAAGTCTATAGAAGATGGGCTGAAAGTGGGTTAAAAATAGCCTAATGAATCAACTATTTGAAGGAAATGTATTCAAATCATTTTCAAAACTCCAGGATCAATTTGGTTTACCCCAAAGCGATCTCTAAAGATATCTGCAAATCAGACACTACATTACAAGACACACTGACTGGGACATTATCAAGCAAGGCCCCACTAATATTGAAATGTATTTCATACATATTTTACAACACCTAACAACAAAACATCAAGTGTCTCTCATCTATAAAAAGCTAATGGCTGACACATCTGATAACACTCTACATATCAAAGGAGAATGGGAAATGGATCTGGGGCGATGGTGGCACAGTTGGTAGAGGTGCCGTTCGGCAACCGGAGGGTTGCAGGTTTGAGCCCCACTCCGCCTGACCCCATCGAGGTGTAAAAAGCGTTATATAAATACAGTCAGTTTACCATCTCAATGTCACTATAGAGGATGATAGGTAGGAGAATATGCTCTGAAAGTCATGAGGGGATTGGGAGCCACCTTTGGAAGGAATTTGATTGGAAAGTAAGGATGAGGTTTTCTAGGATCCCTTTAAAAGTCAGTGTCTTTTATAACAACTGTAATAACAAGTGCTGGAGAGATTGTGGGATGGTTGGAGACCATACCCATATATTCCGGGATTGTCCCAAAATACAGACATTCTGGAGAAACATTAAAGACGTATTGGAAAAAAATATGGGTATTAATTTACCTCTGGACCCTGTGTAGTTCTTATTGGACAACATGGCAGAACAAAATTTGACTTAAGACCAATGTTATATTTTACATATCCTTTTGATGACTGCTAGGAAAATGATAACCATTCACTGGATGCAACCCGACCCTCCCACAATATCTGAATGGACACAGAAAATTAGACAGGTCCAAATGATGGAAAATATGCTATTCTACAGCTGAAACTGCTTCTGTTTATAAGGTTTGTTATTCTATACATGGGTTGAAAGTGAATAGATAGTTGAAAGATGGATATGCCCATGTAATGTATAAATATTGTTACGGCCCGCTGGGCCTTTGCCTCGTCTGTCTGTCTCTCTGTATTAATTGCAGGTAGCTTGAAGCACCAGATCCACTACTCTACTGATTGATGATTAGCTGCACCTGTCTGACTTTTTGTCATCCTGGTCACCTCTAAATGCCCTGGACTTGTTATTAGCACTGAATCGCCCTCCTCTTGTCTCCTAGTTGTCATCCCATATTGCCTGAACTAAGGCATTGTTCTTTTTGACTTGATTCTGTCTCAGTTTGTTTTCATATCTCTGGGCTACTTTGGGTGCAGGGGGCGATTGGCACATTCCAGTCATTTGTTTCAGTGTGAGATTGTCTGGGGCATAATCTAGTTCACTCCCGCGCTCGCTACTATTATCAGCCCTACATGAATCGCTGACCTTGCATGCGCACAGTGTGTTTTCGGCCCCCCCTTTTTGGTTCAGCTCTCTTTTTAAATCCCCATGTAAGTGTTCGGCTTGAATTTGTATTTCCAGGGTATTGATCATATTACTATTCCTAGTCTGTTCGTGTTGATTGTTCATTAGGCCAGCTAAATTGCGCACCTCCACATCAGTCTTCTTACTCAAGGAGTCAAGTTTCACAGAGATTTGTTGGGTTGTATCAGTTAATCCGCATCAGCCAAGACCCAAGCAAACACTGGGTGTGTCTCGTGTTGGTTGGTCTAGGCCAGGGGTGGGCAATTATTTTGGCCGAAGGACCACATTGGCTTTTAGATTTTGACGATGGCCGGAGTCTTGAGATGTTTTTGAGGTGAAAAAAGGCAGATTTGGTTGTGTTCTTGATGTGTGTCTGGAATGTGAGCATGGAATCCATGATGACACCCAGATTTTTAGCCTCTGGGGATGGCCTGATGGTAGAAAGCTGTCTCGACTCCTCTCTCTCCTCCTGCTCCCTCCTCCTCTGCTGCTCTATCTACTGCTGATGCTCCTGCTTCTTCTCCTCCCTGACCAGACGCCAGACCTCCTGCTGCAGCTCCTTCAGACACTCCTCCACTGCAGTGTTCTTGAGAGGAGCTCCCACACTCACACACAACAGAAAAACAACATTTACCAACACAAGATTATAACAACATATCACAACATCGCACACACAATAACACAACAATGACCAACACTGCATACACCACAGCACAACACTGAACAACACAAGATTACAACAACATGTCACAACACTGCACAAACAATAGTACAACAATGACCACACTGCACACAAAACAGCACAACACTGCACACACATCACAACAACACATCACAACATATTACTACAGTACTACACACACACACACAACAGGTGAAGTAGAAATCTTGCCTGGGCTGAGGTGAGGCTGTGTGTGACAGCCTGCAGTTGCTGCAGTAATTCATTGGGGGGGGGGGCAGCTGTGATACCTCCTGTCGCAAGGCATCAGTCCCCTCCTAAATACGTACACACACATGTACACACATATTTAATACACACTACTCCTGGTCAAAAACTCTCCACTTTGATATCAAGGAAAAACAGTGGTCCAACTCAGCTATACTGAATATGCACACATAGTAAGCCAAGACCTTGGTCATCACACTGTACTGCAACCAACTGAAAAAACACACACACAAAAAACAAAAAAAACAATGCTCTGTGTGCATGCGTGTGTGTGCATGCGTAAGTGTGTGTTTACCTTGGTGATTGACCTAAGTCGGCTGATTTCTGTTCTCAGCTTGTCCGTCTCTTTGCTCTACTCCTCCAGCTCAAACTGACAAACTCCACTCTCTCACAGCCTCACAAGCTGTGCGTACTCCTTGCTTACAACATCAGATTCCTGTCAGTGACCACAAACACATACATTTCAGTGTTTCATTTAAATTGATTTATAAGATTTGTTAACAATTCAATTCAATTTAATTCAATTTTATTTGTAGAGCGCTCAAATACAGTACATCGTCTCGTGGCGCTTTACCGACAGTACGGGAAGCATCCATGAGAATCAGGGGCAAGGAATTCTGGGACAGAAAAGTGAAAATCAACATAAATTCATAATGAGGAGACACTTACTCTCACGTTTTCAGTCTCTATTTCTTCTTGTTCTTCTTCTTATTATTATATTATTAGACATTATTATTAGCCTAATAAGAAAGCAAACATGCCAACAAAAGATGCCAGGATTACAAGAAATAAGGGCCATGCAATAAAAAGAGAAAAAGAAATAAGAACAAAACAAAACAAAGATTAAAAGTGACTTCTACATGCGAGCTGCATGTTTAGCCTAACTGGTGAGACTGGGCTGAGAATCTTTGTTTACATTAGCTCGCTAGCTAACAGGCAATATGCTCAGGAAAGTTTTCTTCTTGCCTGAATAAATTGCCGTAAATGCTCTTCTAAGTATTCAGTTACTATTGCACGAATCAAGCATATTATATTTTACAATAATACACGGTAAAACAAGTTATTCAGTGAAACATATTCGTGAAAACACCTACCTGAGATGCTATTTGATCCCAAGTTTGATCCTTTCAAACACGCTTCCAAACAAGTGGTAATCTCGCGAGCTGCAGCGAGATCTAGGCCACGTAAATGTAAAGGGTCCACAATTATTTTGCCGTTTATTCTACAATTTCAGTTGGAGACTAAAAATATCTATAATATTTTATATCCTTGCTCAAAAATCGGAAATTATTAGCATAGACCTCTGAGTGAAGAAACAACAGGTTTATGTAGACTAAGCATTATATTTTAAAACACATCACTTCCCAGAATGCATCTATTTAACAAATAACTTTATCTCCATTTTAGCAAATGTTAACATTTTTGCTGGCGTCCATTTCATTTATTACAACTTCATAATCCGTTTTGAGATTTGGAGATATTGACGTGACAGCTGGATTTGTTTAGCCTACAGTGCGTCGCCGGAAATGAGAACATTAAAACTAGGCTTCGGCGGGTGAAAAAAAAAATTCAACAAAAAAAGTCAACTCACTATTGTCATTGTACATTCAGATACACCGTCGATAATAATAAATACCTGCGTGCAATATCAAGTAAAAAGGTCTACACACACGTATTTTAATTTTATAATGTGAGAGCGAAGCAGATTAAACTTCTTCAAACGACCTAGAGGGTTAACATTGATGCCTATGGCAGCTCCTTAAACGTCAGTAAACGACGTGAAAAATTAACATTGTTATCTATGGCAGCCCCTTATCCTCGGTAAACGACGTGAAGGGGTACCCTCCACGTCAAACGGTTGACGGGAAGGGAGCCTGACCATACGTCGATATTCGAGGAAAAGGGATGAGACTGTGTTGGTTTAAATGTGAGAAACCAACCAATAGCCAAAGTCAATTATGAATGTGGATATTCTTGATTTCTGATGCTCACCTAGCCTACCCCATCTAACTGAATCATTCTGTTAACGTTCAAATTCATTCAGCCTAGCCAGAGCTTTCAAACACTATGACCCTACCTGCCCCATATCATAATAGCTTAGAAATAGTAATTGGTGCTAGTCACAGAATAAAAGTCAGACTATGATTCAGCTAGGTGGAGTTGGAAATGTCAGGGTTGTTTACTGGAAAAATAAATCTGGAATATCCACATCCTTTGGTGTGTCTGTCCTTCTGATTAGAACAATAGATTGTCCTCACGTAACACCTGTTTGATATGTTTTATACTTTCATCGGGAACTCTTTACAATAAGGGTTCATGAATAAGTATTCATTAATGCTTTAATAACCGCATTAAAAATGATTAATTATCAATTTATGATAATTAAGGAATTAAAAATGTTTATTTAATGTTTAACACATACTGTGTCCTATATGAGGTTAAAGTAATGCTGTAATATCAGGCCTTATCTCCCTTCAGAACGCCATTCTCTTCTCTGATTGGCTTCTAGGTGACCATTAATTCCTGATAACTGGCTACTTTGGAAGAAGTTCCAAAAAATAACTCATCTAATAACTGATTACC
>JAODXP020008443.1:0-11642 GCA_027497455.2 Sardinella longiceps | reverse complement strand
AAATGTAAAATATAACAATTATTTTGTTATGTTATACACACAAAAAAACTTTACTTCAGAGGAAAGTTTATGCATTATTCAAAGTTTGTGGAATATTTTTGTCAGCACTTTGGCGCAAAGTGCGAAAGTTGAAGGCATACAGGAGTGGATTCACACAGCTGTTAAGAAAAAGAATGCTCAGTGTGGCAATTCTGGGTCCCTTGAATGCCAACCTTTTCACAGACATGGTCGGGTCAGGTTGTGATGGAGTGGCCATTATCATAATGCTAACAAGAATAAAGGGCGTATAAAAAATTACAAATGTCACAATGATGGCAGTAACCAGGCGTGCTAGTTTGTAGTTGGTCAGGGCTCGTTCACTAACCTTTCTCTGGAGGCAGAGATATGAAGTCATTAGGATACTTAGTGGTATGAGAAAAACCAATAAGATTCCTGGTAGAAACACAGCAATTTTCTCACCCTCAGATTTGACTACTGGCTCACAAGATTGCATGCCTTCATGTCCAATGACTCTTGAAAAGATTAATGAAGAGGTGGTCATCACAGCAGCTAGTATCCACACACACACCAATATAGCTCTTTCTCCTCGTTGGCCAAGTTTGTTCCACATCAAATGATGCACAACCAGCACATACCTATGCACACTCATCAGTGTGACTGAGTAAACACTGGAATGAAAGCCTGTAGAAGCAACAAAGTAGGAAAACTTGCAGAGAGAAAGGCCCATGGTCCAGCCGAGGAGAATGTTGCACATCCACATTGGTAGAGTGAGGAGACTCAGGATATCTGAGGCAGCCAGGTTCAGCATCAGCTGAAGAGTGAAGTTGTCCCTTTTGAAGTTGCGTAGTAAGAAAACCACCACTGCAATGTTCCCAGAGATGCCCAGCAGGAAACAAAGTCCAAAAATACCAATAGCAGTTTGTTGACCTGCTGAAATGTCTGTAAAGTTTGAGGAGTTGTGATGGTTCATGATGTTTAATGTTAATAGAATGTTGTTATTCAGGAAGAGGTGTAGATGTTTCAAAGGAGAGCCTTCCTCTTGTTCTGGACTTTCTTGTTTCTTGTGTTTTTAACATGGCATTGGATACCTGAGGGAGGATCCTGGTTATGGACAATATTTCCATAACCAAATTTTTGTCTGAATATGCACTTGTTTAGGCCATAGGCTAGATGGGCTTGTAAGAGCGATTCTCACCCCTCCTCCTCCACCCTACCTCCCAATGAAACCAACTTCTTTGGAAAGGTCTGACTAAATGTTGTATATTTTGTCGATAACAGGGTAGCACTGGTTAGAACTTTATAATAACAATTTCCAATTAGGGTTTTTATAGCTTATTAGCACCTGTTAATAGATAGATAAAAGTTGTTAATAGATACAAGTAAATAAGTAAGTTACATTTCTATAGCGCTATTTTACTCTTACAGCTAACCCTAGGTTACAGTGGAAGGGGGACCTCACTTACCACCACCATGGGTGATTCACAGCAGCCATTATCCGCCAGAACGCTCACCACACACCAGCTATATGTGGAGATCGAGGGAATGGATGAATGAGCCAATAGAAAAGTGTGCAGACCCCTGCCAAGACAATGTAGTCACAGACGAATCAGTTCTTCCTCATCCCAATACACACGTTGTCCAAAAATGTTATCCAAATCCGTGAAGTACTTTTCGAGTTATGTTGTACACAGACAGACACACAGACACACACATACACGCCGGCGAAAACATTCTTTCTCTCAGTCTATCCCATATCCTGACCACGTGTTTTACATATGACAATCAAGTGGACTACTCTACAATTTGTGTTTTATTTCCATAACCAAATATGTTTCTGAAAATGCATTCCTCATTTATACAGTTATGTGTCAACCATCAGACAAATTAAATTAATTTATGTCCACTTCTATTTACAGACTCTACTTTTATTATGGGCAAGTGCAGTATATTCACATCCAAAGAATGTATGGAGGTGATGTCTCATGCCAGTTGTGTTTAGTAATCAAACACAAGCCCTACCGGATAACAACAACAACAACAACAACAACAACAACAAATTCCTGCCTGGCTCAAGGCAACCACTATCCTGGGCGAAAGCGACTGTTGACTATGTCATACAGTCTGGCCCGACGCAATTGAAATAGGTTTCTGTTTGGATATGACGAATTCCCTCATCTGGCTCTCACGCCAACAGATATCTCGCAAGTTCTGATCTATTTTGACATCGTAGTGGCAATAAATCCTCAAGATCATGGATGCTAATGTCATGTACCAATTTTGTGAATGTAATTCGAAAGTGGGGGAGAGAATAACAAACGCGTCCCTATCCTCTAGAACTACAACATTTTGAGACATCGCTCTAAACTGTGTGCTGATTGGCTAAACCGTAGAGTAACCGAGGGAAAGGCGGCAAGGGGGGTCTATTCCAGACTATGTGCGGAGATAAAATGTTTAGCGCAGGTACGTAGGATGGCATCGCCAGGCTAGGCAACCACCATATAAAAGGGGAGACCACACGTCGCTCAAAATTAAGAAAATATATTTATTAAAGAAATCGATTATGTACAAATGTCAGTAAATGAAGAAGAGTAAAGCAAGACAGTAGTGTATGTTAGCATAGTGAGGTGAAGTGCAAAACCAAAAGAAAAGAACAGGGCGCAACCCGCCCAGCCGCACCGATGACACCCAGCAACTCAGGTACCGGTAGCCAGCGGAGGCGAGAGAGGGAGGGAGAGGAGAGAGAGATCCTAGCAAGCTCCCAGGACACCCGCTTATATCCAGCCCTAATCCTCTGCGCAATTAGCTCACGCCATTCTAGAGAGCTGCCCCTGTAGGCCACACACAGAAAAACAGAGCCAACACACAGAAAAGGCAGGAAACGTGACAAGACCCAGCACTGAGCTGGGGCGTCACAACACATTATGCTCAAAAGGACAGGGTAAGTCTAGACCAGACATAGGCCTAACAAAATAAATGTTTTTGCCAGCATGGTGGCGTCTCTGTGTCTGTCTGTCTGTGTACAAAATAACTCGAAAAGTACTGCACCTATTTGAATTAAAATTTTGGATGTGTGTATTCTTAAGACAGGTAACAACACCAGCTGGAACTTAGGCTGTATTGTGTTTAGCCTATACCTGGCGGAGGTCTGCGCTCTCCAAGTGCTTTTATAGTATGAATCAAGTGTTGATTGAGGTACAGTAAATGCATTGGTTTTCACCACCTTGATTGTCTTCTTTGGTGATAAACGAAGTCAGAAGTGGGCTCAGATTCGAACGTCTAAGACTATCAGCTCACGTTTGCCAAGTTTGTTCCACATCAAACGATGCACAACCAGCACATACCTATGCACACTCATCAGTGTGACTGAGTAAAAGCTGGAATTGAGGCCTGTAGAGGCGTCAAAGTAGGAAAACTTGCAGAGAGCGAGGCCCATTGTCCAGTCAAAGAGAATGTTGTAGATCCACAATGGTAGAGCGAGGAGACACAGGATGTCTGAGGCAGCCAGGTTCAGCATCAGTTGCAGGGCGAAGTTGTCCCTGAAGTGATTTTCTTGTCTCCCGTGTTTTAACATGGTATTGGATACCAGAGGCGGATCATCTTATGTATTTCCATAACCAAATTTTTGTCAAAATATGCACTTGTTTATGGGCTAGATGAGCAAGAGACGATAGTCTCAATATGATTCCCCTGGTTAAACAAAGGATAAATAAAAAAAATAAAAATATTGATGTGCCTAAAAATGTTCAATGTCAACATTCAAATTCCTATGGCATAACAAAGTGTCATGATTGTGAGTCAGGCAATGTCATGCCAGAGCAAACACTTTTAAAGAGTGGATGCAATGAAAAAGCTACCAGGCCCCTGGAGAAAACTATTTAGCCTCAGTGTAGAGGCTAAATAGGCCTAGTGGCTTATTTGCCCCTGGCTGGCTCTGCTTGGCAGAAATATAATTGTGAATAATTTTAATTCTGAAAACACATGCTGGACATGTTGAGCTCTAAACAATTTAGGGACCATTAGTAAGACATAATTTGGGACCCTCTTAAAACTATTAAAACCCTGGTGTCAAGATGGAAAAATTTATCTTATTCTAGATTTACAGTTCGAAGTTCAAAGAGTCTAAATTTACAGTTTGAAATTCAAAGGGTCTATTTCTAGTTCAAAGGTTTTAATTCTCTTTTGTATATCACTTATGTCCTACCATCAGACTGAATTAGTTAGATGTGAACGGGGAGTCTTCTTTCTTCGCATGCAATCCACAGGTTCAATGGGAGGCTCACAATCACTCAAAGATCCATACACTGAAAAACCTGACCAATGTGGGTTCAAGTTAGCCTGGCACGCCCTCCCAGTGACGTAACACCTTCGGTGTTGCTGTCGCTGGTCTGGACAGCTACTGATCTAAACAGCGTTTCTGGAACTCCACCCCTTTGGTCGAGAACAAATCAACTTTGAGCAGCTCCAATGGCTCTCAGTCCTGTCAGAGCCCGTTTACGGATTATTAAAATTTCTCTGGTCCTGTTAGCAAGCAGTTCCCTTCGAGACACATACGTCAGAGGAAAGAGTGGTCTGATTGGTTTTGTTTCGGCACAGCATTATCTGACAGTGACCAATAGCAAACCGAGGCATTTGAGGTAGGCGGGTCAACCATGCGCTTTGGGAAACGTTTGTTGTAGGCTACAGGCTTTTGGTCAGACCAAAGTCTTGCAGAGCTTTGAAAGTCGATGGCAATCAGGCTAGGTTCAAGTTTCAAATATGGGTGATGACAGGTCGCTAGGTTGACCAGAGGTCAGTGTTCAAGTAGATCTTGTAATTAAATTCATGTTGTGACGTTAAAAGTAGTGATTTTCTTAAAGATGTTAAAGCTCTCAGATGTTCTTGCAGTTGTAGGCTACAGTATGAAATTAAATTATTTAAATGTTAATCAAATGTTGTTTGAGGTAAATTCATTGGTTTTCACCAGCTTGTCTGTTTTCTGTGGTGATCAAAGCTAACATAAGACTATTAGCTCATGTGATGAGTTAGGCTATGTTTAAAAATAGATAACCTATTAAGAAATTATTTTTTTAAAATTCTTCTATCTGCTCTCAATGTCATACTTGCCAACTGTCCCGTATTGGGCGGGACATCCTGTTTTTTGGGTATTTTTTTTTTTTTTCATTTTTTCCCGACAATGTTGTGCTCCAAATTGTGTTATTGCCATGAGAGGCGCTATTACTACAGATTCTTCAGAAGCCAGATATGTCGTGGTAGTTCATGTCTATGGGAGCAAATTGGAGTCATGCAAGCTAGCTGCCACTAGCCTGGCCACGCCCTCCCAGTGAGCTGCCACCCCAAGCAGTCAACTTCCTTAGATGCAAAAGCCAAGTAAACCAAGATAGCGCAAATTTTATGAATTGTATTTTTGTGCACCATGGGCATTGATATATGTATTGTATGATTTTGACATGATCTAAAAAGAAACATGGTGCACACCTGATTAAAAGTTCATAGTCACATATAGTCTTGACAATAATATGAAATTGGGCAGGGGGATTTGGAGATCACCATACCATACCATACCCAAAATGTACATCCATTGCTCAGAAAAATAAGGCTTTTAAAATTTCGGTGGAATTCTTGGATTCTCTCATAGACTTCAATGTTACAGAATGAGCTTCTCCACTGCATAAATGCTAGTGCCGCCCAGAACTACCTTATTTGGCATTAGCCTCATGACTCCAGGAAGTGGGTCCTCATGATTTATCTCTGTAAAGAAGGATCTCTGCTATTACCGGGAGTCGCGGTCATCTCCGGTTTAGTCATTCAATTCACCTTTTTCACCTGGCCATCATATTCCGAACGAAAACGAGGTTCGGGTGGTAAACTAGAGGAAATGCCGACGAGACGTTAATTTAATTCAATTAAATTTTATTTGTAGAGCGCTCAAATACAGTGCATTGTCTCGCGGCGCTTTACAGGCAGTACGGGAAGCATCCATGAGAAACAGGGGCAAGGAAAAACCCTTCGCTTTATAAATATAATAATTAATAATTTCTCACAGATACCGGACAGAAAATCTACTGCGGGTCCCCTCTCTTACTGTTGGTCAGGTGGAAAGTTGGGCAAATGAGGCGCATCCAAGTTTTACCACCCAAGTCTTGTTCTAGTGCCTCATAGTGACGTAGGTGAAAAAGGTGAATTGACCCAAAAGACAGAAAGTTCAGGTAGCCTAACTCCTGTGTGGCCTTTGTACATTGTGCACACAAACAAACAAACAAAAAAAAACAGTGTAAAAAAACTGCAATAAGCCATTTACATATTGTAATCCAAATATTTTTGTGACATATTGGTCATATAGTGGGGATGAATGACTAACCTACGAGGCTCACCGGGAATATTGTCAGTGTTTTAGAGACTAAATACTGTGTTTTGCCCCTGGCTGGCTCTGCTTGGCAAAACACAATTGTTAATAATTTCCATTCTAAAAAAAAACATGCTGGACATGGTGAGCTCTAAACATTTTTTTTCAGGGGTTAATCAGGGGATCGAACACCCCCAAAACCACCTGTATTGCGCACACTGATTGCATACTAGGTAGATGATATGTGGATCAAAATGATGATGATGAGAAGTAATAAAGATATCTTTAATCTTAAACAATGCATTAGGCCTATTTGTCATTTATACATTTATACACAATCTGTTTATTCTGTCTCAACACAGTGGTTTATCTTTGGAGGGGCAGCGAACCATTTCCTATTTATAATATGCATGAAAAGTTTGTGGAGTCTAAATTTAAAGTTTAAGTTTAAAGGTCTATTTCTACTAGCCTGAGAGTACCCATGCTCCTTTGCACATTACATTTAATTTCACTCTGCAAAGCAGCATGGTGGCCATGAAATATCAGACCATAGAATGTTGGGAAGTCCCATCAAAATTAATGGAGCATTCTACAGCATTATAAAAAAGCCATGTAATAAAAGCAGATAGAAGAACTGCAAAAGACATGTAAGGAATGTACCTGTATATACCACGACTACTATTTTAATGTTAATATCACTTTTTAACATTTTCTTCACTCAGGAGATATTTCACGATTATAACTGCCTCACAGAACGTTATCCCTTATTTAATGTTATTGGGAAGACAGCTAACCAGAGTTACACCATGAGCAAACCAGACAAAACATGTTATGACACTTGCTATAGATAAAATCACTACATTAAGCTATGCATTAGGTCCATTTGGAGTTTGTGGAACATTTCTGTCAGCACTTTGACGCAGAGTGCGAAAGTTGAAAGCATACAGGAATGGATTCACACAACAATTGAGGAAAACAATGCTCTGAGTGGCATTGCTTGGTCCCCTGTACGCCAACCTTCTCACAGACAAAAATGGTTGTGATGGAGTAGCCATTACCATAATGCAAATAACAACATAGGGTGTAGTAAAAATGAGAAATGTCACAATAATGGCAGTAACCAGGGGCGCCAGTTTGTAGTTGGTCAGGGCTCTTTCACTAACCTTCCTCTGGAGGCAGAGATATGAAGTCATTATGATACTCAGTGGTATGACATATAGGAACACAATTCCTGGTAGAAAGACATAAATTTTCTCATCCTCTGATCTGACCACTCGCTCACACCATTGTTTGTCATCATATTCAATGACGCTTGAAGTGATCAATGAAGAGACGCTCATCACACCAGCTACTACCCACACACACAGCAATATAGCTCTTTCTCCTCGTTGGCCAAGTTTGTTCCACATCAAACGATGCACAACCAGCACATACCTATGCACACTCATGAGTGTGACTGAGTAAAAGCTGGAATTAATGCCTGTAGAGGCGACAAAGTAGGTAAACTTGCAGAGAGCAAGGCCCATGGTCCAGTCAATAAGAATATTGCACATCCACATTGGTAGAGTGAGGAGATACAGGGTATCTGAGGCAGCCAGGTTCAGCATCAGCTGGAGGGTGAAGTTGTTCCTCTTGAAGTGACGCAGTAAGAAAACTACCACTGCAATGTTTCCAGACATTCCCAACAAAAAACAAAGTCCAGAAATGGCAGCAGCAGCTTGTTGACCAGCTGAGAAGTAGGTTAAGTTTGAAGAATTGTGATGGTTCATGATGTTTAATGTCTAGAATGTTGTCGTTCAGGATGAGTTGTTTCAAGGTAGATCCCTTCCTCTTGTTCTGGCCTTTCGTGTATCCTTTGTTTTTAACATGCCATTATTAATCAAAGGAGGATCCTGTTATGTATTTCCATAACCAAATTTTTGCATTTGTTTGTCTTTGTTTGATGGGAGAAAGGTGCAGTCCCCATGCCCCTCTACGCCTCCTCCTAACGAAACCAAATTTGTTGGTGTTATGTATTGTGTTATTTTGAATATGCTGGCCACCGTAGTTTCAGCGCTGTTTTTCTTAGTTCTAGAATGTTGCATGTTGCTCATGATTGTCTGGCACAGCATTCACCTCTGCTGAGTTCAAGGGATTCATGCGGCCTAATGGCATTTGACATGCTACCACTGTCCATACCACCCATAATCGAATGGACAGACCGAGCGTATGGTGTAGACGACAAAGGAGTCTTTAGGAAGAATTACCCAGGGAGACTGGCCCACACGCCTTGCAAGGTTTCTGCTAGCACAACACACAACACCTCACTCTGTGACACAAAATAGCCCGGTTGAGTTATTGATGGGTCGCTGCCTGATTACCGCCTTGGACCGTCTACATCCTGATTTTGGATCTGAAATGCTGCAAAAGTAGAGGGGACCTGCTGTTAAAAGTCCAATTCCAGTGAGGCAGTTTCTTGTGAAAGAGACAGTGTTTTTTATGCACTATGGGGAGGGGCTTAAATGGATGCAAGATTGTCGACATCAAAGGACCTCTCTCATACAAAGTGCTGGCTGAGGATGGTCAAGTACATCGCCGTCATGTTGACCAACTCAGGAGGCGGCTGCCTTCAACAAATGTACACCAGCCCCTATTTTTAAGTGGGGATTTTGAACTCTACCAAGACTTTGAATAGTGGGGGAAGGGGTGTTATGTATTGTGTTATTTTGAATGTGCTGGCCACCGTCGTTTCAGCGCTGTGTTTCTTAGTTCTAGAATGTTGCATGTAGGCTACCGTAATGCGGGAGCAAAGTTAGGTTGAGTGTGCTGCTACAGTACACCTGATATGGAGATTTACCTTATTACCTCCGTCAAGGAGGTTATGTTTTCACCAGCGTGTGTCCGTCTGTGTGTACAACAACAACAAAAATCTTTTGACCACATCTGTATTGGGACAAGGAAGAACCAACTCGATTTTGGTGGTGATTGGTGATCCAGAACACCCCCTGGAGTGGATTTTGTCAAAAGTGTAACTAACAGTTCAGCTGTCGCATACTTTGTCTGATTCACACAAAACCTGGTACAGATCATCTTTGGACCATGCCTCACAAAACTTATCCAATGTGGGTTTAAGTTTCAAATATGGGTGATGATAGGTCGCTAAGTTGCTTGACCAAAGGTCAGTGTTCAAGTACTTAAGATTTTGTTATTAATATTCAAGTTATGTCATTAAAAGTAGTCATTTTCTCAAGGTCTCAGATGTTCTTGCGGTTGTATCAAATTCAATTATTTTTATGTTAATCAAATGGTGTTTTTTCTGTGGTGATCAAAGAGGAAGTGGGCTAACATAAGACTATCAGCTCATGTGATGAGTTATGTTACACACAAATAATGACATTTCCTTCATAAATAGGCTGGGTTGAATTGAATTTAATTGTTTTAAAGAGTAAAATTAGACAATAATCATCATCAATTCTTTATTCTTTATTTCAAACCATACCAGGGTCCATAGCATATAATGTAAAATATTACAATTGTTATGTTATTTAGCATTAAGTTACTTAAAAATATACATTATTGGTCTATTCATTTAAGCTATGAATTTGTGCCCTATATTTGAAGCCCTTACCTATATAATTTGGTTTTGGGGCGCTAGGGTGTGCATATGGCCTCTACCAGTACCTGTCCTTTATCCTGAATAAAGTGTCCCTCATTTGGATGGGAGAAAGTTGGCAACCCTATGCCTATACAGTGGTAAAGAACAGACTGCTAACCAGGGTTACACCAAAAGATGAGCAAACCAAACAGGTTGCACACAAAAAGCTTTACTTCAGAGAAAAGTGCCATATTATGTTATGCATTATTTAAAGTCAACCTTTTCACAGACATGGTAGGGTCAGGTTGTGATGGAGTAGCCATTATCATTGTGCAAATAACAACATAGGGGGTAGTAAAAATGAGAAATGTCACAATGATAGCAGTTACCAGACGTGCTAGTTTATAGTTGGTCAGGCCTCTTTCACTAACCTTTCTCTGGAGGCAGAGATATGAAGTCATTAGGATACTTAGTGGTATGAGAAAAACCAATAAGATTCCTGGTAGAAACACAGCAATTTTCTCACCCTCAGTTTTGACTACTGGCTCACAAGATTGCATGCCTTCATGTCCAATGACTCCCGAAGAGAGTACTGGAGAGGTGGCCATCACAGCAGCTAGTACCCACATACACACCAATATAGCTCTTTCTCCTCGTTGGCCAAGTTTATTCCACATCAAACGATGCACAACCAGCACATACCTGTGCACACTCATCAGGGTAAACACTGGAATGAAAGCCTGTAGAGGCAACAAAGTAGGTAAACTTGCAGAGAGCAAGGCCCATTGTCCAGTCAAAGAGAATGTTGTAGATCCACAATGGTAGAGTGAGGAGACACAGGATGTCTGAGGCTGGCTTTACACGACGACGCTCCCGTCGATAAAACATCTGATAAAATATTTTATCAGATGTGCCTTTCTTTTAGACGGCGACGGGAGTTTTGGGGCTTAAAAACGCAAAAAAATGAACCCACCCTCCAGAGTGGAAATCTTAAAGACGCTCCACCGTCGCGTTCCCGTCAAAAGGGTTGAAAACGCAAAAGTGTGGTCTGAGCTGCTCACCCTGGCTATCCTTGCATACGCGGGCCGATTTTTTCTGTCTGAGTTCAACCCGAGTCCGACAGAGCAGTGATCAGATCCAAACCAAGCCCGTTACGTATTAGCATACTTGTGTCCGAGTCCGACCGAATACCGAATCACACTATTTTCATTGCCCTGCTAATGACACACATTGCCCTTGTGGAAAGTCCGGTTTTATCACTCAACTTCACGGAGCTATCAGCGCGTGCACACACACACACACACACACACACACACACACACACACAGACAGAGCATCAAGTGACTGGGCCCAGTCATGTCAGGCATCAACGTAAAATCACTAACATGAGCGTATTTAAATGAAGTAGCGCAAGGCTACCGCTAATTTATTTGTAGCCTACAAGACGGTAAAGTTCCATTTTATCCGCTAGCTCACCTTTCATTAACGTTGCTCCATCTCCTTTTCTCTCCCTCTCCTTTCTCTACCAGAATTAGCCATCTCGTTGTTTATTCTCCATACATCCACACGAAAAAAAAAGTTCTTATGGTTAGGCTATTCTGCTGCATGTCTGTAGCCCAGAGTGTAAACAAATGGCTCTGCTGCCTGGAGCCTATGCAGACATGCGTTTCTGGTTGGCTGCTATAGTAAGGGGAATAAATGCACTGGGCATTTAGATTTCCTAAT